>JAANSK020093575.1:0-16228 GCA_011763485.2 Isoetes engelmannii | reverse complement strand
ACACTATACTTTTTGCAATGATTTTGTTATCTTCCTTTTTCAACACACATAAAAAATGGTACAATATGGCCCCCAATTCATATACAAAAAAAAATTCCAGGATGCAAAATCTTGACCAAAACATAGGTTAAAAACCCGACCAAAAAAAAATGAAATTGGAATAAAATTCAAAATAGTGGAATGGTGGTTTTTAGCCAAATGGCTAAGTTTTAGCCTTTTAGAAGGAAGGAAGGAAGGAAGGAAGTATATTTTAGAAAAACCTTGGCTAAAGTAACGTGGAGGAATTATTTTTGGAAAAGGAAAAATTAGCCAAATATTTTTCTTAATGGCTTGAACCCATTGCCATTTTAGCCAAGCGTCTGGAAGTAAGATGAGAAAAATGTAAACATTTTAACCAAATGCAAGAAGTTGAAAATGCCAAAATTTGTAAGTTTTAACCAAGCTTTAGAAAGTTTTAGACATAGGGTTAACCTAGATTAGACAAACTAGTTTTACTATTTAAGAGACAAAACCACCTTGAAGTTTATTTTGCTCGGAAACATAATCTACAGTAATAAAAGATTGGTCGGCTAATATATAAGTCTTTATTGTCCTAAGAACTAGCTAAGCATTCAAAAGTATGATGAGAAAAATGTGAAATATTTAGCCAAACATGAGGAACTGGAAATTCCAAAATTTGCAATTTTAGCCAAGCCTTCGAAAGCTTTAGACCTAGGATTAGACTAGATTAGCCAAACTAAGTTTGTCATCTAGGAGAGAGGAGCACCTTAAAGTTTACTCTGGACGACTTGTATAGTGACGTGGTCGTAGAATATACATATTCATACCATATATTATCGGGGAACATCACATTATAACCCCGTTTATTTTGTACCCTTCTCTGTATTAGGTTTTATAGCCTCGTTATTTTATACCCTTAAATGCATTTCTTGAGTTGTATTTTTGAGACGTTTATTTTTGTACCCTTCACTGTATTTTTAAGGTTTTATAACCTCATTATTTTATACCCTTAAATGCATTTCTTGACTTGTATTTTTTGAGGTTTTATAACCTCTGTTTGTTTTGTACCCTTTAATGCTTTTTCTTGAATTGTAATTTTGAGGTTTTATAACCTCGTTTATTTTGTATCCTTTAATGCATTTCTTGTTCCCTCGTCTTGATATAAATTTGAAGATCGGGAACGGAGTTGTGCAGTTGTCATCTTGTAGTCATTTTTGCCCTCTTGGGACATATGCACATCTTGTGTTATGTTGTATATGTTTTTCGACCTCCATATTTAGATGTTGCATTCTTTCCATTGTTTGACTGACTATCATTGTTCCTCTCTTAGGTTTTCGAGGCATAGAGTTAGTTCATATGTTATATTTTAGGAGTGTATAGAACATTGTTCGTTGATGGATCATGTTTAGTGTTATAATCTTCGGGCTTGAGGTTCATTATGGTAGTCATTCTTTCCCCACTCGATTTTCATCGCTTTCTTGTTCTACTATGATCCATTTGCTTCATGCTCCTCCAGTCCTATTTGTAGCCCATCTATTAGTTCAGATTACCCTATTGTTGCATCAATTGTGCCCCATTTGCTTTATGTTCTTTCAACTTCTTCTCGCTCATACTTGCTCCATTATTTCCTTTTTTCTTCTTCTGTGTTGATTGCTCCATTGGTTGCACGTGTTTGTCATGTGGTTGCATCAATTTTCTCATTTAAGTTCCATTGGGTTTTTATATTGTTCTAATTATTTCCTTTTTTTTTTTTATTGCTTCATTGGTTGCATGTGTTTGCCATGTAGTTGCATTAATTTTCCTTCTTTTAATTCCATTGGGTTTTTATTGTTCTAATAGCATTTAACATTATGGTTTTATCTTATGTGATTCGGCTCCTATAGATTTCATTCTCATACACTTTGTTGTTGTTATATTCCTAATTTTGTTCCATTATGTTACCGTCTCTTTGGGACCATTAAACTATAGAGTAATTTGAAATATCAATCTTGTTTGTCCAAATCAGGTCACACTGCTATATAATGTACATTGCCCCTTTTTCTTCGCGTTGATCTTTAGCTCCTTTGGTGCCACTATTCTAGTGCCCTGCTCAATTTAGTTGTCTACATCGCAATGCTATACTTAGGCAAATTGTTGTTCTTTTTTGCCCTGGATTATTCTATACTATTCGTCTGATAGCATTGTTCTGATTGCTCCATATTTCTTTGGTTATATTGCTCCATCCATCTCTTTGCTTCATTGGTACTAATTCTTTAGCCTTTCATTCTGCATTTTCTACTTCATGTATTTGGCAGTGCTTGGGTTTCCATACTGTGTTCAGACGTATCCTTATCGGTGCTAATTTTGCCATGTTCACTTGTTAGTCCAAAATTTCCTTCTTCCACTTTTCATGTATATGGTCATTTATTTTGTATTCTCCATCAGGTATTGTCGTATTGTGCTCCCTTTTGTTCTTTGCTCCGTCAATTGTGTTTGTTTCGAATTGGTTTGTTGTCTTTGCTTTTTTCCTCAATCTAGCTTTCTTGCTATAAGCATTTCTTCTGTTCCATGAGTGCCTAATGTCCCTTAAAATCCTTCAATCTAGCTTTCTTGCTATAAGCATTTCTTCAGTTCCGTAAGTGCCTTCTATTCCATGAGTGCCTGGTGTCCATTTAAATCCTTCAATCTAGCTTTCTTGCTATAAGCATTTCTCGGTTCCATAAGTGCCTGGTGTCCCTTAAAATCCTTCAATCCTGCTACATGTGCTTCATATATTTCTCAGCGTTGTTTGTCTTTTTATTTCCTTTCATTCACTTGGCTCGTTCTTTGCCTTTGGCCTGTTATCCCTTTTGTGCCATTTTCCTTATGTTGGTCCCTCTATCCCTTTGTGCCATTTGCCCTATGTTGGTCCCTCTAGCTCCATTTGTACCCTTGTCCTAGTTGTTTAACTCGGCATCTTTTGCATCCCTTTGATATGCTTAGTCTTTTTGGGACAATTGTCCTTTGCTCTAGGTGACTTCACTTTGTTGTGTGATGTCATTATCCACTTTTTTCATCTTTATGTGAACTTGTTGTGTTATATTGGTCCATTCGGCCGCCATTGTTTCATTAGTCTCAATTTGTTTCCCGTTTGCTCATTTAGTTCCATTATTGTCATTTTCCCAAGTACTTTGTGGGTTTAAGTTTGTTGTTCCATTTTGTCAGTAGATTTTTATGTTTCTTAAGTGTTTTTACATGATTGTCCACTTGGGTATTCTTTGCCCACATTACTTTAGTTTCTGTGTTTTTCGCACTGAGCCATTTTGCAGTAATTTATGGTTCATGTTGGTTAGGTTCTTATTTATTTTTTGCATCCTGACGAGTTGCCTTTTGCTCTAATGTTGAGTTATTCTTTTAGTTCAAACTACATCATTGTTTCCATTCTTTTGTTGGTATTTTATTGTTTTCTCCTATCTGGCTCCATTGATGCGTTTTTTGGCATCCTTTTTGCGCTGCTACTCTAGTGCTTCTTCTACATTTGACATCATTTTTTGTGCCTTAGTGCCTCTACTGCTATTTGCCCCATCTCCCTCATACGCAGTTTCTGGTTATTATCACACCATCTCCTTCAACCTCATTTGTTACCGTATTATCTTTCACCTTAGGTATTCCTTTTGTTTCATATGTTTGATGTTTGGCCATCCTGTTTCCATTGATCCATTTGCTCTATCTACCTTTGCCTTCTCAATATTGCCTTTTGCACATTGCTTTCTTTATTTTATCCTCCATCTCAATTCTTCTTGTAGCCACATTGGCTTCCATTCCCTCATCCTCCATTCCAATACTCCTATTGGCTTCAATGTTCTTTATTTTAGAGTCCTTCTTCATTGCATCCGTCTTGTCCTCGTGTTTGTATCTTTCTTCTTCATTCATTCCATTATTCTTTGGTGCTTTTTGTTTTATGATTGGTTACTAGATATGCTTCATAGCTTTGTCATTATCTCATGTATCGGCTCCTTTAAGCTTATACTCAGTCTACTTTGTTGGTTATTCGTTGAATTTGTCTGCGACGTTCTTTCTCATTGTTTTGTAACCCTTTAAGTTTCTTGCTCTGTACGATTTGTTGCCATGTTTGATCCAAGTTCTTCTTGTCGCCTTTTGTTCCAAATTTGTCCTTTGACACCTTTTTTGCTTTAGTATTTTTCGTTTGTCATTTAGCATTTCATAGTCATCAGGATCTTCACTAGCCTTCCAAATACCAAGTTCCAAAGGCAAGGTGAGATCACCAATTGATGGACATTTTTGGAGTCACGCCCTGTGATCGCATGATGTGGCCATTAGCCAATTTGATGTCGTACAGAGCACGATACAACTGTTTAATACCAAGCTGGCACCTGAGTTTGTCTGTAGTAAGATTAACAACACTCCACCATCGATCTGAACATGATTGACCCGTTGTTTGCCAACTATGGCATGAACAGTGGGCGTAGAAGTGACGACTACCCCACCCAGAACTGTGGGTAGCGAAAGTTGTTCACGAAGAGCAGGACAAAGCTTTACGATAGTGGGTAAGCTCAAGGGAATCTTGATTTTGGCCAATCCCTCTTGCAACTCTAGTGGCCTATGTGTTAACGGACTGGCAGGATCAAGTGGAATCGCTTCCATGGGCAAGGAAGCAGAAACTTCATTAAGTAGTTCTTTCTCAGCTGCTATATTGGGAAAAATGCTTTTCCGACTTGACGGTGAGGAGGAAACCATGCACTGTTGAGCACGTGTAGCAGCGTGCATGTTGGTGAGTGTGTGACCTTTCGCAGCTTGCATAAGTTTGAGAATGTTTTCACGGACCTTAGGTATAACGTGTAGCATTAACTTTTCCAGATCTAGAGCAAAATGTGCAGACTTGGTAGCGAGAACCACATCAATGGAAAATGCATGTTGTGTATCCTGAAGAACCAAGGCATAAGGGCGTGGACCCTGTGCCTGGCGTGAAACAATGCCTATCCAATTGGATGACTGCAGATTGAGGGCATTATAAATCTCTTTCTAAGCCTGTTGATCTAAAGGAGCCTGAGACTGAGCCCACTTGAGGTTGTTGTTTCTGTGGCGGAGCCCGTGGTGGCCTGCTGAACTGGGGGCGTGGCCTTTGTTTGCCATTGGCGACCCAAATTTGGTATGCTATAAGCCAAACAGACATGATCTAGTTTGTACCAGGAAGCTGGACCTATACTTGAGGGAGCTGAGGACACCCCATTACTGACAGTGATAGCACTGAGCTTTAGCAGGATCAAAAGGCTGGCGTGATGACTGATCTCATGGTTTTTTATTCTACTTAGGTGGCTGATACTATTGAGATTGGTGATACTGTTGAGGCGTGGTTTGGATCTGAAAGACCATTTTCTGCCAGAAGGGCGTAGAATGGGCACGCGTGCATTTCTCTGTGGCGTGATTGACCATGTTGCATCTTTTAAAGAATGGTGGGCCATCAGAAGAATTGCACTCATTTGCGAAATGTCCTTCATATTTGCAAATGTGGCAGCAAATTTGGCTGCGCTACTGTTGATTAGCCTGCTGTGGTTGCACAACATGGTATAAATTAGTGGCTATTGTTCGCCATTTGGCTAAACTTTGGGCTTGACCATTAGGGTTTTGGCGATTTTCAATAGAATAAAAATCTCAAGAAATTAAGAAGTTTAGTCAAACATAAATGAGACTCTGTAAAGTTTTTGAAAGATTCGCCAAAGTATCTATAAATTTCCAAGGTAGTTTATCCATATTTTACTAGTTTTAGTTCAATTTTCATAGAATTTCCAATAGAACTCCAAAATTCTTATAAGTATGGCTAAAGTTTTGCTCTTTCTTTTTAGAAGCTTTAGCCAAAGTATAGTTAGAATTAGAGAATTCCATGCAAGTATAGCCAAACCAAAAAATTTAAAATTTCTTAACTTTCATTGACTGAGTGATTGACTAAGTCAATGGCCTGGTCCAGAGAAGTAGGCCACATATATTCAGTCATCAGTAGAATAGACAGAGGCAGATCTTAAAGAAACCAAACAAGGATCTGACTTTTGGTAGGATACTCCTTAAGTTTACTGACCAAGATAAGCGGCCAGCAAAATCCCATGCAGATTTAGTAGGTTGCTGACAAAGATCATTGAGTTCCTTTAAAAGTTGTTGTTCATCGGTAGAACAATAGCGCTCTAAAAAAGCTGTCTTCCCATGTCATTCCAATTTTTTTTCCAGTGAGCCATTGATGTGGTGCTCCACGTAGCGTGGTAGAGAAAATATGGAACTTTATCTGAGGCTGAGCATGTCCACTAAGCTGGCAAGAGCTTCAAATTCTTCCATACGAGCTTCTGCAATTTACTCCGGCATGGGTTTGCCTTTAGCACTACCTAAAATGGGATAGTTAAGTTTGAGATTTAGACCAGCAGTAGAAGCAGTAGAAATAGTAGAGGCAAACGGAGGGGCTGACACATAAGTGGTGGTTCTTGAAGGTACCTGACTGGATAAAGGGATATGTTGATAGTTCAAAGGTCAGGCAGCGGACACTTGTGGCAAAGAGGCAAAAATTTGAGGAAATGGGAAACCCCAGGGGCGAGAGAAAGCTGGAAGTTTAAAATCAGCAGGATGGCTAATTGAATTTCCATCTTCATCCAGAGTAACATCCCCCATATTATAAACATTAAATGGTGGAATAAAGGATGGGGGAGGCTGAAAAGTAGAAACATACTCAGGGCCAAAGGAAACCTGAGGATAACCCATAACATGTTGTGGTGATGCCGGCTGTGATGGAGGAGTCTGCAGCGGCGGAATGTGAATATAAGTGCTCTATGGTGTCTGAAAATACTGCGGAGTACGATGAGGCAACTGTGGTTGAGAGCAGTTGTGACAAAGCGACAGAGAGGACAGTCATGAAAAAGCCCTTGGTGTAGGGGGTGCCCGAATGAGCACGGGATCTGGGATGGCCGCCTTCAATATCACAATCATAATGAAAGCGATCTCGAACAAGATCCCTACGCTGCTGCCTGTCGAGGCGAGCACCAGCTTACTCGAGAAGTTTTTCCTGGATGAAAGGCCTAGCTGCCATCCTGGAAAGAAGAAGAACTTAGACCCGACAATCGGCGACAGTGTTTGGGGTATGGGTCCAGGATCTCTTGCAAAACAGCCCTCTATGAAGACTCTAGAGTCAAACAGGAAGATTCTACAGTTAAATGTCACGTGGGGTTTTTGCAAAAGAAAGCAAAGATGAAAACTGAACAAAACAGAACAGAATCAGAGAAACAATGGATAAACTCTAAATCTCTTGATGTAACCAATTGTGATACAAAAGGTCGAGATCGGAAACAAGAGAGCAGCAAAATCTTGTCTATCTTGTCTAACCTTCTAGCCTAAAACATTTGATATATATAGTAAAACTATAGTACAACGGCCTTGGACCCATAATAGGAGTCGGCTACCGACTCCATGATCTCTGCTGACAACATGATAATCTCCATAACTTTGGGGACAAAGCAATAAAGGCCGTGAATCTCTTCATGATAGCGTAGTCAACATCTGTCTCATCTCTTCCTCTTCGTGGCCTTGGGCGTGCCTCCTGACTTGGGCGTGCCGCCTGACTTAGGCGTGGCTGCTGATGTGCCTTCTGCTTGTTTGTCCTTGTCCCTAGGGTTTTTGTCTCGTTTGTATCTTAGGAATAGTCCTGTGCATGGGGGAGATGACTAACAAAAGAGGCATCAAGAAGGAGTTGGAGGAACTCACCATTCCTACCAAACTAGATGCACACCCCATCTAGCAATGACAGTACATGCTCAACCCATATCGTGACCTTGTGAAAGCTGAGATAGACAAAATTCTTGCTGCCGGTCTCATCTATGAGGTCAAACATTCTGAATGGGTGAGCCCAATTGTTATTGCCTTGAAGCAGAATGGTAAGGTCTGCGTCTGCGTGGACTACTAAAAGTTAAATATGGTCACTAACCATTCACCGATCAAGTTCTTGAAGAGGTAGCTGGCCATGAAATGTATTCCTTTATGGATGGCTTTTCTAGCTATAATCAAATCTCCATCAAGTCTGAGGATCAGTTAAAAACAACTTTTACCATGCCGTGGGGCACTTTTGCATACAAAGTGGTACCTTTTGGGCTATCCAACTCCTCCTCGACTTTCCAACGCATTATCAAAATTTTCAGGATGATTTCTCTGCTTATAGCATGATGGGTGATCACCTTTCCAAGCTGGAGTTGGTCTTCAAAAAATGTGATGAGTCGAGCATCAGCCTCAATCCAGAGGAATGCACTTTTTGTGTCACCTCTGAGTGTTCTACTGGGCCATGTGGACAACAAACATGGAATTGGTACTGATCCATCAAAAATCAGCTGTGTTCTCAAAGCTAAATCACCGATGAACATCAAGGAGACTCGATCCTTCCTTGGCAAAGTCAATTATTATTCAACTATTATTTCTGGCTTAACAGCGAAGGCAGATCCCATTCACAAGCTCACTGGTGATGAATCCACTTGGAGCTGGACTCCCCAAGCAGAAGCAGCCTTTCAGGAATTGAAGGCTCTGCTCACACAGGCCCCAGTTCTTGTTCCATCCAAATGGGACAAACCTTTTCACGTGCATGTTAATGTGTCAGCATTTGCCATTGGCGTAGTTCTATCTCAAGAGCATGAGCCTGGTAAAGACAAGCCCATTCGTTTTGCCAATCGCAAACTCAACCCTGCGGGAAAGAATTATTCGGCCACGGAGCGTGAAGCCCTTGGCCTCATCCTTTGTGTTCAACGATTCAGACACTATTGGATAGTCAGATCAAGTTCTATATGGACCATTAAGCTTTACTATATTTGATCAACAAGACCACGCTCACGGGACACATTGCCCGTTGGGTCCTTCTACTCCAAGTGTTTGTTCCTTTCAAATCATTCATAAACCAGGTAAGTCACATACTATTCCTGAATATCTTTCACACATTCATATGGATGATCCAACTTTAGGTGTTTTAGACACTTTTCCAGATGCACAACTCAATTCAATCTTAAGTGCACGAGACATGGCAACCAATACGTTACGACAACACGGAAACTTTCCAAAGGGCAAACCCAAATACGTCAGCATTTTGCTTTTCCATAACCCGTATGAATAGTAGATTTTTATATATATTATATATGGTATATATATATATAAATAATTTTCCCAAAAAATATACTAAGCTAATCTACGGAGGGATCCCCGGAATCGTATAGAAACAACCCCAAACTTGTAAACAGAGATCGAGCGGATCGGATGGAGAGAAATTAGAAAGCAGTAAGAAAGTTGGAGACAAGGAGAAGAGCTACTAGAACCAGAATTGTGCAATGGATCCTGAGACTGCTCTTATTCTGCCGTGTCTCAGTTCTCAAATCTGGATTCTTTTGAAGGTTGTCTAGCGTCGCACAATGTCTTCAGCATCAACCGCTACTCCTAACGCGGCCATACGCATGACAGATGCTGCTCTTCCTCAAGCCGAAGTTAACTGGGACAGGTACCGTATTTTGTGAATTCAAAAATTATCATCTGGGGAAGAAATATTCAAACCCGTATTGTTTGTTAATTTGAACGTGTTGTTTCTGGCGAACGAATAACTCAACACGACTCAAAACTGTTTGCAATGAGAAGATTAAAAAAGGCATAATTTTAAGACACAGATTCATACCATACAATGTTCTCGCAAAGGCGCTGTCTGAAGCATTACTGTTTAAAGTACCATTTAGACGTTTCTTTCTACTTCTGCAGGTTAGACAAAACAAAGTTTTATCTGGTGGGGGCAGGCTTGTTTTCTGGGGTTTCAGCATTATTATATCCAATCAGTGTAGTGAAGACGAGGATGCAAGTTCGTAGTGGAAATGCTGTGCCTGAAACAGCTATAACAATTGTGAAAAATATATTGAAAGCAGATGGAGTTCATGGTCTTTATCGAGGGCTTGGAACTGTCCTTGCTGGTGCAGTTCCAAGTCGGGTAATTTTCCTGACTACCCTTGAAACCACAAAGCTTGGAGTTTTTAAGGTCACACAAAAGCTGGACCTTCCAGATACTTCTGCTGTTGCCATATCAAATGGTATTGCTGGTCTTCTGTCTTCTGTTGTTTCTCAGGCTGTTTTTGTCCCACTTGATGTGGTATGTATTCCCTTAAATGTTATGTTTTTGTGTATAACTGTTTAGCTTTCGCACATGTGAACAGTTTGTACATTGTTATACTTTTTTGGAGGAAAGCTCCTTGTAATATCTAGCACATCTGATCTTGAATAAGTGACAATGAATATAGTTGAGTAATAGAAATTCGAAAAAAGTATACCTTATAGACCAGATAGATCTTGCAATAAAACAATCTATTTATTAATCAAGTTATCTCTGATAAATTTGGCAGACGCTACAACGCTGAGTAACATCAATTGGCCTTTGTAGGTAAGCCAACGTTTGATGGTACAAGGTACTCCAGGAGCCATAAAGTATACAGGGGGTATAGATGCTGTAACGAAGATTATGAGGAAAGATGGGGTTCGGGGCCTTTATCGTGGATTTGCTATGTCTGTTGTAACTTATGCGCCATCTAGTGCAGTCTGGTGGGCCACCTATGGATCTAGTGAGCGTGTTCTTTGGAGGCAAGTTACCAATTATGAATCAACTCTTTTATTGCATGCTGGTTAATTTTACCTGCTTCATATGAACAATAATTAACCAAAAATCATTTCATTGAGATTGTGGATAGGTTAATATCCATATAAAAGATCAAGAGTGAAGTTGATGACATTTTCACAAGTGCTTCTGGTACTATGACAGCAATATGCACTTCTATATTATCTGGTTGAGACATTGGTTCAGATTATAGATGTTGTAGAATGAACTCTGATATCTGAAAAATAATGACATTCTTTGAATGTGGGTTGTTTGTGCGCAGAACATTAGGATATGGGGTAGAAGACCCTCCAAGTCAGCTGCAAATTGTCTCCGTGCAAGCAATGGGGGCTATTATAGCTGCCGCCGCAGCATCTTCAATTACTACGCCTTTAGACACAGTAAAAACACGTCTTCAGGTGAGGCCTTCTAATCTCCTCTTGTATTTTGTCTTCACATCAGCACAATCTGTCACGTTAGCAGGATGTCTCCAGTCAGCAGAACCTTGCCGTGCACCATATTTGTCCTTAAGATGCCATTTTGTGTGTTTTCTATACTGCATCTCTTGTATTTCTGTTAATTCTCGGTATTTGCTGTCGTGGTACCTTATGACATCATACTAGTTAATGGGACTTATATGAAATAATATATGTCCTCTTGGTGTGCTAGTAGTGTTAAATCGTTCTTCCCTCAAGCTAAATCATTTCGAGCTTTGAAATGTTGAAGTTACCCAGGGAGTTTGTGCAAGCTCTGGGTGAAAATATGCTGCAAATCAAAGAGTCCCCCTCGTGAAGTGAAATTAGATCTTGTGTACGAACGATGGGTTGATTTGATTGTTTTTTGTTTTGTCACTGTAATTGTGACCACCTTGCCAAGGCCTAAAACCCTGAATAACTTTTCTGAAGCCAAGTTTACCAGGAATATATCGTCTTTGTGGCAATAAAGAGGTAAGCAAGTTCTCAAGGACTACAAATTAGCTCAGGGCTGATTTCTTAGAAAACTTATTTCGTTAGGGAGACATTAAATTGTCTGACGAATGCACATGGAGTCCATCTTCATGACATTGAGGATGGACTTCAAGCAGGCAAAGATTTGTATTTGAAAAAAGAATATATTGCTGGAATCTTTTCTTTATGATCGCCCTTTGTTCAATGTTGCCAGCTCATGGTAACAATGCATGCAGCAGCCACTCGGCCAGGAGGATTGATCTTTTTAGGACATTTTCAAGCAGGCAAAGATTTGTTTTCAGAAAAAAGAATATAATTGCTGGAATATTTTTTTTATGATCTCCCTTTATGGACTCATGGCAACAGAGCATGCAACAGCCACTCAGTCAGGGCTACATGCGGATACGAAGCTTGGATGGACTAAGGAATTTGTTCTGGAACTAAAATAGCTTGTTTTGATAAATACCGTTGTTCATCAAATGGCGTCCAATGGACGGATAGGAGTTTTCATCTCTTGATAACTCACAAGAGGTGCTTTTTCTGTTATAAGTTGAAGCCAAAGTTCAATTTTGACATGACAGACTAGGCTCCCTTGTAGCTCTTTGTTAAAATGGAGGTGTTCCACAGGGAGCATGCTCGAGAAGTATTGACTGACTTCAAGGTGCAAGAATGGAATCATTGCAACATTTTGGCCTATTTATCTGTCTGCAGAAGATTTTACATTGTATTGAAGCCTCTTAAAATACCCGATCTATTTCATTGCCATTATATTGAAGCTTTTTTTAAAATGCCCTACCTATTTCTTTGCCATTGAACTTGAGAGGTTTTATATGCAGTACGCTTCTCCCAACTCACTCAATGGGCATCATCTCACTCAACAAGGTTTAAATATGGCAATTACTGATCATGCTGGCTGTGTGGATACACAGATATCCACAGCTAGCTTTGCAGTGATCCTTGTTTTCTACTGAAGTAGAGTACATTAGCTTCTGTTCATGAAAATTTCTCATTGAAGAAGCTATTGGCATATCTAAGGCTTAGGAATCAGAGAACAATCAAGCTGGGGTCATGATGGGCAAAATTTCACAAGAGAAGTACTAGATGAGCTTCTTGAACTGCAGCATATTCCATTAAGAAACAGCTGGCACCTCATTAGTAGGGCTAATTGCAATTGTAATCCTAACCCTTTTTTTGTATTCCTGGCTAAGTTAGACTATTTATACTGGAAATGTCAAATTTCAACTTCATCCGGCATTTAGCATACGTTGATTTGTTCATTTTGAAGTGCCAATCTCGGCCAATGGTTTTTAGAACGTGCACTTCCATCTTATATGTTATTTTTGATGAATCCCAACCTTTTGATCAGCGTTTTTTGACCTAGATCATCTTGGATATTTCAGGTTATAGAGACTGGAGCAGGAGGAAGGCCAACAATTTTATCTACAGTCAAGATGCTTGTGAAAGAAGATGGTTGGAAAGGATTTTATAGGGGTCTCGGACCTCGATTTTTTAGCACATCCCTCTGGGGTACCTGCATGATTACATGCTATGAGTATTTGAGTATGTCATTATCACCTTTTCTACAAGTTTAACTTTGTTAGTTTCTACTCAAGCTTCATAATAAAATGTGTAATGTGTTTGTGGTGTCTTACAGAGAGACTTTCAGTAAAGACCGAGTGAGTAATGGATGCCTCGTGAGATGGAAACAAAGGTGGGAATGGGAGCTTCATCAATTTGTTTATTATCTTAATTTCAAGCACTCCTCTAATAGCATGGTATGTGCTTGGAGCATGCTTTTGCAGCAATTCTAATTCTTATCCTCAACCAGAAAATTGGGCTGGTCCATTCTTTGCAACATGAAATAAATTCTTTTGTATTATACCACATTGCCTCAATGTTCGACATCTGCCACAAATATTATTTCACATCTAACCTTTTCTTTAAATTTGTATGTCTTTCACATTAAACCTGATTCATTTGCTAATAGTACCTACCAGGGGTCTAAACTTGAATACAATTTCTTATCATTGGCAAGCAGCACAAAAAGTTGTGATGCATGGCTAGTAGAAATAAATTAAATTATAATTCAATTTGGAGGCAGAATGGAGGGATTTTTGGCAAGTTGGGAAGAAAGAAAGATCTTCATGTAGGGTTCTACATTACAGATCGAGAGTTGGCATGTCCTTGAATAAACTATTATTAATTAGTCACATGCTGAGCTTGGGGTCTGTTTTGCAAGGCATGATTGGTCAAGAGAATGCAAAATGCATAATGTAATATAATTCATGACCAAGAATAATAGACCCGCTAACGCAAGGGGGTTGTCTTTTGCCCCTAAAGAAATACTAATAATTGTATGTTTGGTGTTAAGTATAAGTAAGGGCGTCCATTTATATGGGCCTTTGAGACTGATCTTATGAACTTATGTGAACTATTGGGTTGCCCGAAGGGCAAACCCTTGAAAGATGGGGCGGTGTGTGGATTTTTCGTTTGCACGGTAGAGAATGGTTTGGAGGGTTGCTTGTTAGCGTGAGAAGATGGGTTGCTTGTCGTCCATTGACGTTGGGGGTCGTTAGGGTTCAATGTGGCAGTGTACTAGCAACTGTGTGTTTTCATTTTCTAATTCTGGCAACCTTTCACAGGTACCATCCTTCTTGCGTTTTTGCCTTTGACCAACAATGCACACTTCACTTGTAGCTATGAAGCAGAGGAATAGTTATGATGGCTGCGTTCCAGATAAATTCACGTTTACTTCCCTTCTTAGTTCTTGTTCTGACCAACAAAGTAAATATCCATACCCGCATTCTGTTGAATGATTATGAATCTGGCGTCCCGGTTCAGAATGCTTTTGTCATCATGCATGCAAGATTTGGCCACTTGGAGGTTGTGATGACCATCCTTATATCTGTAGAACAACCAGGAATTATAACTTCGACTGCCATTATTGCAGTATACACCCTCAATGGGCAACTCAATGTTGCGTTGCAGTTATTTTGCAACATGGCCTCACATGGAGTTATGCCAAACAATATCACATTTATAAGCATTTTAGAGGTATGCAATTGTACAAAAGCATTATATGATGGGAAACTTTTACATGCATGTATCATAAAGTCTGGCTTGGATTCAGACCTTGTTCTAAAGCAATGCTCTTCTTAATATATATAGTAAGTGTAGCAACACGGGGCATGCAAGGCAGTTATTTGACAACATATACGAAACTAGTGTGGCTCACATATATTTGAATTTATTTGATTTGAGTCACATGGAAGCCAACCCACTACTAGGCGCTTTATTCTACATATCACATGGAAGCCTCCTTTTAACATTTAAAGAATTATGTAAAGAATTTGATTAGCAAAGTAGGACTCAGGGTCAAAGATGGCGATGATATTAATTATTGTGATCGTTGCATTTAAATTGGGAAATGAAATGAGAGAGCCGTTGGTATTTCGGCCATCTCATTTGCTCAACATGGATATGGGTTACACACTGAATGTTCTCAAAACTTACGTGCTCTTATATCTTACATTGCGACACGAAAAGGATGGTTTTTTTTATCACAAAACATGGTTTGTCATTTAATTGATGACACTGCCATGTGAGGACACATGGACCATTCAAGGATATATGAGATTCACATGGTTGGTTTATCATTAGAATGATCAGTAGAACAATGTAATGCTCTTGGGTTTGAGTTCACATTTCACACTGCAAGCAATCTGGAACATTGGGATCTCATGCAATATCCTCTAAATGCAAGCAATTGAAGCTAAGGATCTAGGACTGAGCTTGACTTCAACTATCTATGCATTTCTTTGAAAGGTAGAACAACACTCATATGTTGACAGTTTTTTTTTCACAAGCGAACATTTACATATATTGAAAATAAGATTCTACCATCCCTTGCATCTGCAACTACAGAAATGTTTGGCAGAGAATAAATCTAGTGAGGGTACTACCTGATTGCTTGGGCTTATAAGGATGGCATATGTGCATGTGGCTGCATAGCCTCGATCACAGTTGCAGATGAAATTGGAAATGTTGTGCGAGGATGAATTCAATATTCTGGTTAGGAACAAAAGCAGTCAATCTGCTAGTACTTCCAAATAGATGCTGCATTCAATAGTTAGCTATTACCCTCCAGGAACATGGCTATAGCTACCAACAGATCATGTAACTTTTCTGCCAAATTGGTAGTTAATTCTTTTATCTTTGTTTGGTTTGTTGAATATGTTGATGCATATCCACTTTGGCATGGCGTGCGTTAGCAATGTTTATCAACAACATCATCTTATTGAAAATCATTTCTGTGTTTCCAGCATGCATAACATGGGATAAGGAACACTTTTGGCTACTTTGATGACTTGTTACTATTGCTCAAGGATTGCATGTGACTGAAGGTGATGTCTTGTTATCATGGCTTAAGGATTGCATGGTATCTGGCCATTGATATGTACAAACTTCATTAACGCCTTCATTTATGCAAGACTAGAGCAAGTGTGTGGGATCAAGAAATACCATATTTTCATGGCCAGCTAAAAAGAGCCATGGTGACAAAAAATAAGCTCCATTTTTGGTGCGGTCTCATGGGATCTCTCTCACAGTGATTTTCCTCAATTGCCAGCTCGAGGTGTTCCCTCCACTGGTAATCGAGCAGATGTCCCCA
>JAANSK020093464.1:0-16233 GCA_011763485.2 Isoetes engelmannii | reverse complement strand
AAGAGTTTTTAACGTCACGCCTCTGGGCTAAACATAGAAACTCATCAATATTATTCAAAATCCTCGATAAAAATTGGATTGACAAATACTATATTCTACCAAATCAACCACTACATGTGCTTTTATGAACTTCAGAGGTAATTGCAGTGATATCTTATATTTTGGAGGTGCTTGAGCAGTGATATCTTATATTTTGAGGTGCTTGAGCAATGTGCGGAACTACACTAAAGCAAACATTTTGGGGTAGGGGCTTTTATAGAGGCAATTTGTTAATTAGAGAACCTACTTTTGGATTTGGAGTTCGTACACAAACACTGGGGATCTTGCACATTGTTGTTTTTTGAAGATTTATTACATTGGTGCTCTAAGAATGATAGAAGCGGTTGAGCATTACATGTCTATACACATGAGGTGGTGAAAAAATGACGTTAGGAAAGTTTGGCCTATTGACTGCATCAGGGAAGGCCTGAGTTTCCAAACACAAGGCATCATGCTGTTTATATACAAACCCACCTTTGCCCTTTATACTTACCATCAAATTTCCAGTATAGAACTGCAAACCTGGTGCATTTGTAAATACTTCCATGGCCCTTCCACTTGAAGGCTCCTTCAATCTGGCTGCCAAATGCAGGCCATGCTTTGACTCTGTTCCATCCAGCACATAATTGTGGTCATATCCACCAAGAACCTCACCAATTCTTTTTCCAATCGTTCTCGATTTGAGAAAATCGAAAGGGGTCCCAGCTACAGGTAGAAATTCTCCAGTTGGAATGCGAAATTTGTCTACCGGAGTGATTTTGGAACCAAATATTTGAATTTTGTGGCTCAAAATGTCGCCAGAATTATGGCCCTTAAGGTTCCAATACGCATGTTGCGCTAAGCTTACAGGCGTGGCTTTGTTTAAAGGCATCCCATGCATTTCTGTCAGCAATTCATTCTCTTTCACCAGCTTGTACACCACAGACACTTTGAGGTCTCCAGGAAAACCTGGCGGTTGATAGATTTGTTGGATTATGTAAGCAAAGGGAAAAAAGAAATGGAAAAAGAAGAAAACAAACCTTGTTCTCCATCAAAGCTGTTGTATGTGAATTTGACTGCAGGACCGTCAGAATGCGTGAGCTGAGTAGATTGCCACAATACTTTATCATAGCCAATAAATCCGCCTGCTCAAAGGATACAAGGTAACATTCTGTTAGGAGAAGCCAAAGATGGGGATCTAAAGCATGGACTACTCTGTTTTTTTTTTTTTTGGGTAGAATCTATTCTACCAATACAATGGTAACTAAGTTAAGTTACCGTGAAGGGTAGTGTTGGGAGGCTCATTGGCAGGCAGCTTATAAACTTTGCCGTTCAAAGAGAAAGAAGCACCTCCAATACGGTTTGCAACTCGGCCCACAATTGCCCCAAAATAGGGGGAGCTTCCATTCTGCATTAATACGATGGGATCCAAGATGCAACGAAAAATAGACAGATCTTAGAGATCAAACTGCTAACCTTATAAGGATCAACAGAGTCGAAGCCCAGGACGACATCTGCAACAGTACCTGCAAAGCAAAGCAGAGTTGAGTTAGCAATGAAATGGCAGAGAAATGAAGGGAGTTTAAAGAGGGGACCTTGTTTGTCAGGGAAACGGAAAGAGACAATGGTTGCGCCCCAGTTTGTGATGCAAACAACTGTGGATCCTCTGGTTAGAGTGTAAAGGAGGGCACCTCCTTCGCCCCATTCTGCAACCGAAACACTCCATTGTTTGGCTGAAGAAGGCGCAGCCCCAAAACTAAGGAAGAG
Organism: Isoetes engelmannii; assembly: GCA_011763485.2. Lineage (NCBI taxonomy): Eukaryota > Viridiplantae > Streptophyta > Lycopodiopsida > Isoetales > Isoetaceae > Isoetes > Isoetes engelmannii. The sequence goes on along the minus strand of JAANSK020093464.1, from coordinate 14,448 downwards.
GAAGAAGAGCGCCGTGCATAGCCATAGCAGCCCATACGCCATAGCCCGCCTTGTTGCCCATCTGCTCTTCTTATCCATCTTCTAATATATTCTTCCTCCATGGTCCCCCCACTGTAGCTTTTGTCTGCCTTTAAAATCTCAAAGTCTAAGCTTCTTTCGACTCTTTTCAACAAATTTTCGTCGTCCAGCCAGGCTGTGCTTGCAGAAAAAACCAATATGTCACCATCACATCTTAGTATTAGTATTACCTTGGTCTGCCGAGCTGATAGTAAAAAAAATCCTTTTCTCCATTAATAGCCCCCCCCATAGAAATGCCACCCTGCCAAAAATAAACTAACAATGTCCAGTAGTGAAAATTTGCTTCTTCTTCTTGTCTTATCTAGGGCCCTTAAAATGTAAGTCTTCTATTCTAGCTACCTTATAAGATGTTGTGGCGGAAATGCTAAATGAGCTGGCATGTCAATCATTGAGGTGATTACAAAAATGTTTCATGCAACATTAACGGATGTGACATTGGAGATACCATCAAACAAATAATTACAATTATAGAATTGTTCTAACCTACCCAACCGAGAAATGTAGTGTGGTATGTGGTCACATGTCCAGTTGAATGTTGCCTAATGGCGTGACGTTAAAACCTCTCCTCCTCCTCCTCCTAATAAAAAAAAAAGCTATTTGCTACCATTCTTAAAGCAAAGTCAAGCATGGGGCTGAGGAAAATACGGTATGGGCCAAGCAAGCTTTGGACCCAATTAATCCACCTTGACCATCTTATCACTTTTAAGGCTGCAACAAAATCAGTGGAGAAGAAATAGAAAACCCATAATCCTTACTTTCGTAGATTACAAGGGCATTTAGGATGTTGGAGGAAGCAATAGGTGGTTCCAAATGGAAAAGATTGGGGTACCACCTGAATATAGGAATGTAGTGCAAATAAAGAAGTACTAATCTAAATTGCAAAGATAAAGTTGGGAGATATGTTAGAGTTCTCATATATCATCAACTCTTTCTGGATCATCTCAGAGCCCCATTTAACCATATCGTTGGAGCAACTGGCAAGCACTTAAATTTGATTGTAGAAGCACTTGAAAGCATCGTCTACTATGATTATATCATCCTTAACGTACTGGGCCTCATCCTTTTGCCCTAGGTTTCAATCTGGACCGTTTATTTAAGAATGTTATCTCCAGTAACATTCATTGGCCCAATTGTTATGGCCATAACAATGATGTTATGTTCATAACATGTCAAGGTTGCCACGTGGGTTTTAGCCCTCTGCCATAGCCGGCCGCCATAGCCGTGGTTCATCCCCTGTTCCTATAGCCGCCATAGCCGTGGTTCATCCCTCTGCCATAGCCGGCCGCCATAGCCGTTGCTCATCCCCTATTCCGCAATATGCTGCTCCTACAGATTCAGGAATCAGGTTTAGGCTTTTGCAGATTTAGAGGAATCAGGTTTAGGCTCTTGCAGAGAGGTTGGAGTTGTGCAAAGGCTGGAGTTGTGCAAATGCTTATTTCGCATGCCAGTATCAGGTATTTGCAGTTTGTGTCTTCAGGCAGGGTCCGTCAAACTTTAGGTTTTTGATGCTTCACCTTGCCTTTGAAGAACAGAGCTGCTGGCCTCCGGAAGAATGGATCTGCTGATGGCGTCATATCCTGGCCTTCTCAAGAACAGAGCTGCTGATGTCGTCATATCTGATTGTCCCTGAAGAATAGATCGACTTGCCTCCTAAAGAACATGTCTGTTGATGGCATCTGATTCTGGCCTTAAGGTTGTGCTTGCAGAGCCAGGATTCTGTTCTTGGCATTTATATTTGCTTGCAGCTCCAGAATTAGTGCCTTCTTTTTTAGTTGTGCATCTGGCATCGCCTGAAGATCTTTCCTGCAGATGGACATAAAATTTTATGCAGATGTGGAATACTGGGTTGCAGATCTGGCTTAAAAAATGTTTAACATTGCTACCGTTATTCTTTCAGCAACGCCCATCTCTGTTAAAAAAAAACCCTTGCTACAGAAGATGTTGTTTGTAGCTCAAGTAGCTGTCTTGGCCCCAAACTCGGCATCGCCATAGCCGCTCTATGATCTCTGCAAAAGGACTCGGCCCAGTACGTTAAGGCCATACGACCTCGGAATTTCGTGGCCACATGGCCACTCGGCCATTTTCCTGGCCCATAACGCCTCGTGGGAGGACGTTATCTACCCCATCTTTGCCCAGAGCCTGGTGGGAATCTGGAGATCCGACTCCTTCCCCTTTTTCGATCATCCCAAGGGCCAAATCATCTCTCAGCAGCAGGGCGGCCATGTTTCGGATTTGATCAGAATCTTGCAATCCACCATTTTGTGTCGAATTTTTTCATTTTTTCGAGCCTTCTTTGTTTTCGTTGAGATGAGGATCCATTTGCAGCCTCACCAGAGCCCCAGATTTTCATGCACTAACCCCGCCTGTCCAACCAGATTGAAGGGCCTGTTGCCGCTCGTGCTCTGCTCCACCGCCACTACAAAAAGAAAGGGGCGTGAAACCTTATCCCGGCCCTACGAAATTGGGACAAAAAAAATCAGCAAACCATGACAATGCAAAACCTGCAAACACATTAAAACTAGAAACTAGACCTCTAAATGCAAATAAGCTGCTCAAACAAGCCAAATTATATGATTTGACATACAATAGGTGCCAAGATTTTTAGTTCCCATCATTGCCTGAAGCACCTCCCGCAATACGAAGCTAACTAATTAGACACACACTTGTTAGATATTTAGAGTTTTGTCCTTGGCTAAAATGATATCCTTGGCTACCTACTATTAAAGAACTGCCGTGCCAAATTGGTTATTCTTCACAAATCAAAACAATGCCCAACCATGTTGACATTGACAATTACAATATACATAAATGATGTCAATTTTATCAAGATATCTTTGTTCATTATGGCTCATCAACTTCGTACTTGACTTTTATGACGACGTTCCTTTGACAACTTTTTCATAAGTACCATAATTTATCAGGCTTTCGAGAGAAAGATTTGGTAAGAGATCCACATATTCAACGATACAAGTTACTTCAACTTATCTTTACTGGGCTTGGTAAGAGATTCACATATTCAACGATACAAGTTACTTCAACTGATCTTTTTGGTAAGAGATCCACATATTCAATGATACAAGTTACTTCAACTGATCTTCACTGGGCATTTTTTAAAATTAAGGCAAAAGCACTCCATTCATCTTTCGTGGTTGGCACGCAGCGCTGGCTTTATTTAAAATCCAAATCTATAGGTCAAAAAAACCAAATAGCTCCAGACAGAGCTGGCATTTCAATTAGACATTTTATCAATCAACACGCCACAGCCATATCTTTAGGGAGTTGCACTGTATTCTTAGTTGTTTGTACTTTAAGCTCTCCAGCTGAAGCTGAGACAGAGTCATCTGCTTCTAGCAATTCTGCCTCATATTGGACTGTCTCAAGTTTGACCTTTTGCCCATTCTCCAGCCTGGGAATTTTGCCTTTAGATTCTCCCTTTAACATCTGCACCACTTCCATCATAGTTGGCCTATGCTCTGGGGAACTTTGAGCACATAAAGTGGCCGCTCGGACAATGCGTTTCAGTTCTTCCTCATCATACTTCATTTGCAGCTTTGGATCTACTAAGTCGCTTAACCTGTCTTGATGAACAAAGGGTGCAGCCCACTCAACAATTGTCCGCTTAACACCAGTTGCATGCTTTTCTATTGGTTTCTTTCCACTTATCAATTCAAGCAAAAGAATGCCAAAACTGTACACATCACAGCTTTCTGAAACTTTGCCTAGCATGGCATATTCAGGGGCAAGATATCCCAATGTCCCTTTAACCCGAGTAGTCACATGTGTCACACCTTCTGGAATCAGTTTTGCAAAACCAAAATCTGCTACTTGAGCTTCAAATCCGGAATCAAGTAATATATTGCTTGCTTTCACATCTCTGTGAATAATGTGGGGTGTTGCATGATGATGTAGATACCTGTTATTAAAATAACACAATGAACATGGATAATTACTAAGTAACATATCCTTTTCCTCTATACCAATGAGAAAATAAAAATACGCATAAAAAGATTAACTAGGTTATGTTGCTTACAAAATTCCTTCTGCAGCACCAATTGCTATGTTCATTCTTCTTTGCCAGTCAAGTAGAGAATCAGCAGCAAAGTTCCCGTGCAAATGACTAAAAAGGCTAGAGTTGGGCATATAATCATAAACAATAAGTCGCTCTTGTCCTTCAGCGCAATAGCCACGAAGACTTAGGAGATTCTTGTGGCGAACTCTACCTAGAATTTCAACCTCCACTGAAAACTCTGATTCTCCCTTTGTGCTCCATACCTTCAATCTTTTGACAGCAATCTATGATTGTAACACCCTTGTTAGTGATCAAATGCACCAAGCTCATCAGGGAAAGCAAATAGTAATAAAAAGTAACAACAGCATTTTTCTCACCTGAGAACTATCCCATAACTGTCCCCAATAAACACTGCCAAAGCCACCCTCTCCAAGTTTGTTATCATAATTAAAATTGTTTGTTGCAGCATGAAGTTCTTTTAAAGAAAATATTCTCCATGTGGTAGACTTCTTATCCGTCGAAGGTCTGTAGAAATAGGATCGTTATAATGCATATATGTAGAAAACCAGGCAAAACACAAAAGATCTGTACATGGTATTCCAGACACTTTTCATCTCGAGAGGTCAAACAAAAACACAGGAGGCACCTAATAACCCTGAGATAGTAAAAATTTACAAAGCCAGACCTCATTATAGCACCCCTAATTAGACTAACCTGTTTCCTCCACACAAGCATCTTCCAAAAATACAGTCCATGTTTTGTTGATCCAATAAATATGGAACAGCTAGTCGATACTTTAGTTACCACGCTCTGCTCATCACGATGCACAATTCACAAAGGCCCTGCATTTCGCACGAGCTTCTATTTCCGGCATTTAACCTGCGCGTAAGAGAAAACAGGTAAATCCAAATGCAGATGCTCAAAAACTTGTTCTCTCTGCACGCAATTTTTTGCCGCTTGCTAAGATTAGCGCTTCGCAAAATTAGGCATGAGGATGGGAAAGTAGAAATAGACCACATGCAAATCGCTTACAAAAAACTGAGAATAGCTACAAAAAAAAAGCCAGAAGAAACAAATTAAACTCAAATTAAGCTCAAATTCCACTCAAATCCGAACAGGGTGTCAAACAAAAGGCAAAAGCAAACAGTGAAGATGAGGAAAGGGGAAAGACGGTACCATTTTGCAGCAGGAAGACGTCAGAGCGGTGCCAAAAGTCCGTGAGCTGGAAAAAACCGAAGCAAAGAGCTGAAAAGACCTTTTGAAAAGATGGGTTAGATGCCAGAGGCCGAAAACAGAAGGTATCCAATCGCCATAGCCAAGTCCGGCGCGCGCCCTTGTCCCCCCACTTGCTAGCTCACTTCACACAGAAAACGCGGTGCTCTGTAACAGAACCTTGCATCCGAACCGTCCGCCCTACGGAACTCTGGGCTTGGAGTCATCCTTACCGTCCAATATTTTATGAGATTAAGACATACTAGACGTTGGAAAAGCGTGTGAGCACGCGTGTGTCGGCCCGCCATGATTGGAAATGCCTCCGAATATGCCGTCCGAATATGCCGTTCTAATTATTGTGTCGAAAACCATTACTTATGGAGGTTATTAATAAAATAGAGCTCACTGCCGTTATATATATGTAGCATCGAAATTGGCTTAGATGAATAGCTTTTTTACATTTCAATGGAGCACACAACACACTCACACCAACATTGCTATGGTGGAGGTTAAAAATTTTCTTCTTTTTCTTTTTCGATGGGTCCGATCCCTTTCCATCTCACACCAACATTGTTCTATGGGTCTAACCTTTTTCCAGTCAGATAAAATACATTCTATTCTATTTTACTATATTTATACGTGAAATGAATATAAATTGGCATATCTGTTCGTCAAATCTTTGCGTGCCCAGAGACTACACTTGGGTAAAATGTCCAACCCCATTCACTATATTTATTACGTTCTGATATCCATTCGTCAAATCTTTGCCAAAGTGTAGGCCACTTTTGCGTTCACTGTCCGTCAAATATTCGCCCAAGTGTAGGCCCTTAAGACTAGGAGTCATGTATAACTTTCTCCGAGAATGAGCTAGGCAGGAGAGGACGAAGCAGGGGAAGAATAGCATCAAATATGCCAAAAAATTTAGGCATGTTGACCTTCCTTAAACCGCCACACCCGAGTTCACGGATTCAAACCTGACCAATATCGGTCTCGTAGTAGGGACCTTAAAATTCCATGCCCCGATGTCACGGGTTTAAATATGATCAATTGCTCTTGTGGTAGAGACCTTAAACCTGCCATATGTAATGGATAATCACATGCAAATAGCTCGTGGCATATAATCGAAATGATCGTGCCTAGGAGTGCATTGGCTTCCATGTCATCTGTAGAATAAAGTGAAATGGAATGTAATCATGATGTGATGATGAATAGACTGACGTCCTTCGATAAATAAATAAAAATCTAGGCATGTCATCAATCATATGTGCACTTAAAGGCTTACAACAGTTTTTTTTTTTTTTTAGAACCAGTATAGCTATTCATATTTAGGGTAATGAACTTGCATGCAGAGGATTAAGCTCAGGAAAGGGAGAAAAAGCTACTGGTAGCACTAGGTCTTTAATCTTTGAACTTGCCCATTGTCCTGGTATTCATATCCAATGGAGCACAAAACCTAGTTTTTGCTACTGCCCCTTCTGTTTACTTCTTGCTACAGACATGTCGAGGCCACTCTTTAACAGTAGATGTTGACATATTGTGGAGGACGTATTGTGTGTGTGTGTGTGTGTGTGTGTGTGTGTGTGTGTGTGTGTGTGTTGCTTATGTGTATATAAGGCCTAAGGCTTAAATTTACGAACTTATATTGTGCATCTAAATTGCCTCACATGTAGGAAGCATGTTGTAACCATCATCATTAAAACAATGCCACCAGCTCCAAAGCAAATATGCCACTTGTAGATTTATACCTCGTTTCCATTACATAAATAACACATGCCTTCTTTGCAACCCCATCAAATATCACAAATATAAAGATTGTCATTCATTTAACATATACTAATAATCATATGACCAGCACTAGATAGGCTAATTGTATTTAGAATTATATCCATTTGTATTAATTTAACATGTTAACTATTGTTCTTGGAATACAACAATGATGTAACGTCTATTCCACCCTGGCCTAGCAATAAAATATTGGATTGCTTTATCGAGAGTAGCACATGCAGTCACCTTCTAGGTCGACATTTTTTAAATAACAAGTGCCCTTCCAATTCTGAAGATGCCTCCAAACATTCTTCTGAATTTGCTATAATTCAAGTACATGGCATGTGTAGCTTTTGCTGGTGCTCCAATTGTCGTAGTTTTTCTATTTGAAGATTAATTCACGAAGTTCCTATCATATTCACCCATGTGAACAAACCACAAACATTCACAACCCACCCTATCCATTCCAAAAAATGCCCAAAAATGAAAATATTCTAGATAAGGCATTCTTTTTTTCACCTTCGGTTTTCTTGTTTTTTTTCCCCTTTTTTTTTTAAAGGACGAAAAAATGTTCAACAATCAAATAAAAAAAAAATGTACAATATCTTTTCTAGCATTTAAGCACAAAAAGCTGTAACGGGACTACAAGCATGAAGCAATATGCAAAGGATAGATGTTGCCTTTATATAAAGAAATTTGATTGCATGTAAGATTATTTTGGTTGCTACATACAGTGCGATAATAGGGATGATGAAGAAATAAAGGAAGTCGAGGACGTGCTAGTTGCACCTCGCAAAGATGGATTGGCCACGGGCATTTGATGACTGATAGATGCTTTGGAAGAAGCCGCCCATGGAGGCCCTTGGGAGCTACAATCTTTCCTCGTAACCGGTGGTTTGATGACGAATGTAGGGAACTTAAATATTGGCTTCGACATGTCACTAACCTTGCCTGCGCCTGCCTGCTATTATACAGTACCGCACTTCTCTCAAGGGAAAGAAAGCCAGGTACATTGTAGACTATCAGCAAGAAATGTTCTACCTCCTAGATCATCATGCAAGACATTATAGCAAAGGGTATTGCACAAGCCTTTGCAACCTATGGGAGACATCACTTCAGAGCAATGGTATAGTACTTACAATAGTTTTATGATCTGCTTGGGGTTCGGGCAGCAGTACCCTCATAAATGGGCCCAGCACTAGTCATCGCGGAGGCAGGTGTTACCACGGGCTTCCAGTGCCTTGCCAATGGCAAGACAACAGATTTGGACATCATGCAGGCAGAGTTGTTCAAGTGTATCGGTCGTCCAATGGTACCCATCATAACGGCATTATTCAATAGGTCTAAAACTCGAACCAGATCCCAAACACTGTTGCTGCTGCCGGGTCTTAATTTTTCCACTTCGGATCACCATGTCTTACCGTGATTTTGCTCATGAAGAACTCCTCCAACAAACTGTTGCTCGCCTTGAATGTCAGCAATGCAATGAAGCTTACTACGAGTATCATTTTCCTTTTCTGAGGATTATGATATTGAAGGAGGTTGCCCATGCTCTAACAAGGATAGGGTCAAAGTTGCTACGTAAAATACGAAAAAAGTATGAAACATATGAAACCTCCCCCTTTTTAGCAAAAATATGCATTTTATATGTCCATAAAGTAATTCGACCGCAGATGCAAACGGAAGAATTTAGGCTTGTATGGTTGTGTGCACGCCAATATGTGGTTGTTGTAGACATAACCCATATGCATATCGTCATAGTGTGGCCGCGAGATTACCTTGGCCGCGATGTTGCATTTTGCATCCACAACGAGGATTTTGCAAGCCCAAATTAAGGCAACGTGATGGCATACATGTCCGGGAGCTTTGGCGCCACTCCACGCGGCCACAATTTTGGAACGTCCTAGGCGCAAGCTTTTTGACGCGGACACATCGTGAAGGTCTTGCAGACGCATCCCAGTCTTTTTGGATATTTGCGGACATGTGTTGAGCAGGTCGCAGCTGCATGTAAATTCTATGCATCGACATTTATTTAGCAATGTTGCAACATAGAATTTACTATATAATAGGTTCATTTGGTTGATATCCTTGCCTCAAAAGTGCCGACTACCAAGTGCAGTTCACAACTCCTTAGAAACGGTCCTCCTTTGGTGCCGTCATTTAGAATATGAACCTAATGTCTGTACTTAAAAAAAATAAGCTTGCTCATTTTTCTCCTGGGTTCTCTACTCGTTCTATCAGTAGTTTCGATCGAGGGCAGTGTGACATATGCGAGTGAGCTGCTCCTTTGCTTATACACACTAGCCTTTGGTTGACTATATCTTATGAGTCTGAACTAACACCGATACTTAACAAAGTGAGATTCCTCCTTTGCTAGTTGTAGTGGTGGGACACTAGTCATAATGCAGTAGCTTCGATTGGGGGTAGTGCGACATATACGAGTGAGCTGCTCCTTTGCTTATACACACTAGCCCTTAGTTGACACAGAAGTTCTGCAATGGGTGATGTAGGTGGTGCTTCTACTTTTCAAATAGCACATCAAAGTCAAGAAGGCCCAAAATGGAGGTAGAAAGAAGGGATTGAGTGGGAGTACATGGATAAGTTGGTGGACAGTATGTATGTAAGTTCTTTGGACAAGGAATGGAAGTGCTACTCGAATCCACGCCGACATTTTGGGACGAGCACAGATTGGAGACGAAACTAATGGCATAGCACAATGTTATGCCCCAAATGAACTTTGTAAGGATGCATTGAAAAGGATAGGATGACTTCAGGCCCCTCGACAGAAGAAGGACACAAGTACAAGAGGGGTGCAAAGCAGGTGTGGAAGAGACATTGTTGAAGTTGAGCAACAAGAACTGGATGAAGGCATTGAGGATATGACAGCGCCTCCAGCATTTTTGTCTGAGACTTGGTGCAATTGGACTAGGTCCATGTAGTACAGGGCATCAACGAATGGCTGAAACAGCGGAGTTGGTTTCCAGTCGAAGCAAACAAGGCGATTGACCAATGTCTCGCCACAGAGTAGCTTCTTCAGGCTCAACAAAAAGTTGTTAAGGGGTTTTTTTATACTAGACTGTCTCCGCATCTACTTGAGCATACATCAATGAAGGAGGCATTTCAAGAGGTTGCGAAGGTGGGACCTTCATCTAGGTTGTCTTCGTACAAGCATGCAAACAACAAAATGGTCGATGACATACGCAAAAAGATGGTTGAGAATGTGAACACAAAACTGGCATGTGTGTGATCGAAGCACGACCAGCAACGTTAGTGACTAAGGGTGGAGCAATATAAACAAAGGCCACCTTATTAACAAGTACAAAGATTGTCTATCCTAAAGGTGAGGCATTCTTGAAGTCTGTTGAGATCAGCAATGAGTCTGTGTCAACGACTTGGATCTACGAAAAAACGAATGCTGTCATTGGAAGTTTTGTGCCAAAAAAAACTTTCAAATCGTCATGGACATCAAGCTAGCAGGAGAGATGTTGGAGATACCAACTGATCAGCAACAACAACATCATCAAACATAACTAAAAACAAGTTCTGTCCAAGCTTTTTCAAGGTTCGATAAGCAGGAAGACCAATCCTGCGCAGATGGTCTGTCAACTAATATCCAAGCTTCCTAATGTCCAGAAATGCCCCAGTATAATGGCCCACCACACCAAATGACATCAAGTTACTGATACATCTCTTGTGCAGATCATGATCAATTTGTACAACATTGTAGCCAAATGTCGTTAAAGTCTCTCTGCCTGCATACCTCTATTTGATAAAAGACATCCACGGGAGGTAATTGAAAATCGAGTTGAGTCTCCTTCCCCTGAAGCTCTCCAAGCAAACTACCAATTTCTTTCTTATTATTTTGAATCATCATATCAATAGCAGCAGAGACCCAAACGAAAGATACTGCGAAAAATATATCTTTCTTAATTCAATCACCAAACCGCTCTCGTGTATTTCTATTGGCAGCGGCTACTAATCTCCAAGGTAAGGCAGGTGGTGAGGCCGAAGATGGCGTAACGGGGGAGCAGATGCATTACCAGAAGATGCAGTCTGACCCGCAGTAGAAATAGAAGGAACAGAACTGTTTGAACTGAGAGAAATCATCTGTATTGAATCTAGAATCCCTTCCTTCACAAGTAGGAGCCTCAAAAAGAGCCAGAGGATTAAAATGCATTGATATAGACTCACCTGGCACTGGCAGCGAGGGAATCAAAGGCTGCAAAGCCACCGCCATAATGGCCGAGATTTATAACAACTTTGTTTTCCAGATTATAGGTAGGAAGGATGTTAGAGTTTTCCCATCCACATTTTTTGGACAACTTTATGTATTTTGAAGAAATAGGTAGCTAACGAAACATGGTACTATTTGACTACCTTATCTTGAGCCCAAAACTATCATGTTCATGTGTAGTCCCCACAAATAACGTTTGATAATGCTAACATGTCACGTGATCTATGAAGATTCGAATAGCTTTAAGGGTCTTAGCCTTTACTTGTCCATTCTCGAGTTTGAAACCAATTATGTTCGTGTGTAGTCCCTACAAATAACGTATGATAATGCCAACATGGCACGTGGTCTATGAATACTCGAATAGCTTTAAGTGCCTTCACTTCTACTTGTCCATTATGAGGGAAACCATGTTCGTGTGTAGTTCATACAAATAATGTTTGATAATGCTAACACGACACGTGATCTACGAAGACTCTAATAACTTTTAAGTGCCTTTATCTTCTACTTGTCCATTATATTACTTTATCTATTTGAAAATTTGTTGTTTGGATAGTTTATGGGAGATGATACTATTTTGGATACAAAATAACATAAAAAAGCAAAAAAAAAAAAAAAAAAAAAAACTAGCAGAAACGCAGGGGTGGGAAAAGGGTAGGATAGGAAAAACAAAGAAGAAGAGGGGAAGCTTTACTAAGAAGCCAAACTAGGATAGCATTAAAGGTTACTATGAACCATAGTTTGCCTTAAAGTCATCACTGAATTGGTCTCCAATTACTGTTCTTAAGCTGTTTGTTGTTGTTGCTGCTTCTCGCCGGATGCTGTTGTTGCAAAACGGAAGTGGCAAAAAAAAAGGTCGTTAAAAAGAAAAGTTCTAATAACTTATCTATTTTTTATGGCACCTTTTTGTATTTATTTTTAGTGGCTATAATGGCATGGCAAAAGAAACACACGCACACGCACACGCACACACATGTGCGCGCATATAAATGTGCTATTTTTTTTATTAAAACTTTTTTTGTCGATCAAAATTTTGTAGAAAACCATTTGCAAACGTAATCATATGTAGGAGGTAGTTGCTTATTTCCATGCCTCCTATGAGAACTATTCACGTTCAACGTGAACTAGTCGGTTGAGTCATAGCATAGTATTTGATTCTAACATACTATGGTATTGGCTATGTTAGCCATAATACAAGGTTTGTTTTTAGTATAATATCGTATTGATTGCGTGGAGGGTGGTTGTTTATATGAGTTTCCAAATCAAGGTTCAAAACTTCTGTCCAATCAAGATCAATGCAAACAAAGTCAGAATCCCTAATCAAACCTAGTACCTATGGCAACATGTATATTTCTTCAACTAGAAAATTCAATTGCTATGGTGAAAGAGCACTTGTAGAGTTCGAGAAGAAAATTAGCTGAGGCACATGCTCCTGCTCAAATCCTTGAACCACCTGCGATTCCTTGCCACATCTATCTGTCTCCAATTCAACCATATTGAAATCCTCAACGAGCAACCATGCAATATTATTGCCTAGCCTGCGAATTTTACTGGGAAGAGAGGCCCACAAAGCTCCCTTTTGGCGCGGATAATTGTGAGCATAAACATTCATTAAACCACACTGCTCTTTCCATTTAACAATTATCCAACGACCAAACCTGTTCACTTAAGTAAAAGTGACATTCAAAAAGGGCTTCCATGTAGTAAGAACACTTGCTTTAGCAAAATTAGCAGCTGCTACAAGCATATTGTACTCAACGTTCCAAAATGCTAGCCAATTTTTAAACATCACCTTTACGGCACTTGTGCTCCTGAAAACAACATATATCCATAGAAAACTTAGATAGATAGAGAGATAACCTACTCTTTTTGCATGGGGAAGAAGCCACTCCCCTAACATTCCAAGAAAGAATATTCATGTGGGCAGTTGAAGGTGTTCCACATCTATCTCGTGACCTCAGAATGATTCACTGTAGCTGAGAGCTCAGCCCATCGTGAACGAGTAAGTAGTAAGGGGGAGCCTCCTCTCTGTTCCACCCTTCCGTCGTGTCATGCAGCATTTGGCAGAGGGGAGCCATTGTTCCGCTCCACCCTCTCCATGTTATGTGCAAATGGTGGTGAGGGAGAGCCTCCTGCTCTGACCTTCCACTGAGTACCTCGGCCTTTGATGGGGGTATGATGGTTTGCTGTTGTGCCTTTCCATATTCATTCTCACTAGGATGTGCAACCTGAGAAGCAGATTGAGCAAATTTATTACTTGCGGCTTTCCTCAAATTAACTTTTGTCCAGCCATCAGGAATGCATGAATCAATTAATTTGAGAAAAAGTACGTTCTCATTTTGCTCCAAATAGCTTGTCACGCACATATAAAGCTTAGTTTAAGAATGGGCAGAGTCCCTCCCAAGCAAAAAAGCCTCTAGAACCCGGTGTTAAATGCAAAAGTATGAATTTCGCTTCTGGTCAAACTCACGGACGATAAAATTTGGCTGACTTTTTTTTTTAATATTTTGATATCATACGTGTGCTCCACGTCAATGGGTTTAGGGTCTAGAGGATCGCCGTTGCGATTGTGTGCACAAGATTGCCACGGCGTAGGCAACGAATTACGAATACATTTTATTTTAGATCAATATTTCCAGGTAATAGGGATTGAAATAAACGCAAATGGCGATTATAGTTACATGGAAAAATAATTTCTTATATACATCAGTATTGTGTACAACACCAAATAGTAGCATTTTGTAGCATTTTGGTGTGACCTTCGAGCTTATGTAATGCGATATTTCCAAGGGAATCTTCCCCAGGTTTTGTACATATAATGGATATTACCACTTTCAAAGTCGATCTTCTGCATCGTCAATCTCCCACAACCATATCCTCGTTGCCGGTGGACCCTGCATCCTCTCTATCAGGCGAAGGACCATAGTCCACAAGGTCTCCAAGTAAAGGACCATGGAATTTATTCAATGGTTTCTGTGTAGGTTATTATGTTGTAGTGAACCCATGTGCAACTTGTTTTACATGTGAAGTAGTTCCTATGAAGGTTATTAAGCTGCAGTGAACTCAATTGCAATTTGTTTGGCATGTAAAGTTGTCGGGCTTTAACTAAAGCATATTCTGTAGGTATGAATGTATAAATACCAAAAGACGTATT
>JAANSK020093353.1:0-16235 GCA_011763485.2 Isoetes engelmannii | reverse complement strand
TTATTCACAATATAAGCTTGTTTACCTTCATCTTTCAATTTTCGTACTTCTTCCAAAAGCAATTTGCGTTCTTTCTGCTGTTGCACAGTAAGATCATCATTGAGCCATATTTTATGGCCTTTTAGATGATTTTTGTGTTGCATAACACGTGCTCTTGTTTCCAAATTTCCAAACTTGAGCAAAATTGGCCTTGAGCGGCCATCTACTCTCTTGCCAATTCTTCTACAGTGGATATGTCCAGGATTTGATAGATGCATAGTGTTCTGGAAAAACACATCTACTATTTCAGAAATATTTTCTCCTTCTTCCTCGTTAAGACCAGTTACTATGATGTTTTTGGACCTGGAAACTTTATCCTCCTGTTCTGACAATTGAAATCCGATTGAAGAAGTAATTTGTGCTACCAATTGGTCAGTAGGAGGATTGCCATAACCTGCTGGTTCATCTTGCAATTCTCCCACTTTCTCTTCAATTTCATCAATGCCATTATTTAGCTTGGTGATCTCTTCACGTGCTGCCTTTACCTCTTCCCTGGATGCTTTCAAGTCTGTTGCTAGTGCTCTTACCTCCTCTCTTGATGCCTTCAAATCTGCTCCTAGTGTCTTCTGCTCTTCTCTGGAAGCTTTCAACTCCGTTGCCATTATTTTCAGATCACTAGAGATTTGTAGAACCAATTGGAGCAAATCTGTGTCATCGAAGGTTTTACCCTGGGAATCCTCTTCTGCCATCTGATGTTTTTTTCTTTATGTTTGCCATGACAGGTACAGAGGAAACCGAGCCAGACAAGTTTCGATTCCCACAACCCTGTTACTTGTTGTTTTTGCCCGAGTTTGTACGATTTAGGCTTCCTGAATCGTAAGTGTTCTCGGACCTGTTAACACATAGTCTACCTTAAATCGGATTTTGCCAAGGCATATGATAGTGTGGATTGGGAATTTTTGAAAAAGAGCCTTTTGATGTTGAGTATTGGTCAGCACTTCACTAATGATGTTATGAAACTCCATATCTCTGCATGGTCTACTGTGCTTTTTCAGGGGGATGCTCCACTATATTTTCTATTGGGCGAGGAGTTTGTCAATGATGCCCATTAGCTCCGCTTTTGTTTACAATAATAGCTGAGGTCCTCTCACAGTTATTCACTAAGGTAATGTATGATAGGATAGTGCAGGGTCTGACTATAGAGGATAGTTCACAGGAAGTTAGTAATCAGTATGCTAATGGCACATTCCTTTTTCTTGTTACTGAAGCAGACAATCTTCAGAATGCAAAGCTTCTTCTTGATACTTTTTCTTTAGCATCTGGAGTTCTTGTAGGTTGGCCAAAGGGTTCTGCCTTATGGACGCTTGATGTATTATGCCTCCTTGTGTTGCTGATTTTCCTTGGAAGGTGCTTTCTCATGGGAAGGCTACTAAACTTTTGGGTATTGATGTGGGCATTCATATTTCCATCTCAGATGCTTGGGATATATCATAGAAGGATTGGGTAAGCATTTGTCTTGGTGGAATACTGCTAAACTCTCTCTCTGCCAGCACGGATAACTGTTACTAAACACGTTTTAAGTAATTCCCATGTCTATATGGCTTCTGCCCTGCTGGCTTCCCAGTGAGAATTTCAAGTGATAGTTACCGTTGTCCATAACTTTATTTGGGGCGGGAATGAAGAGGATGATGTGCTGAAGATTGCAAGGTTCAAATGCACTAAGCCAAATTTGCAGGTGGCTTGTATGACAGACTTCCATTTGCAAAGTAAGGTTCTGATTTCTAAGTTCATTTGGCGGATCTTTCATGATAGGGTTGACTCACCTAGATTGCAGTTGGTGAAGCAGTCGCTTGCACATTGTGTTCCTTTTGGGAAAGCTTCATTAAAGCCACTTCTTTTTTGGGCTCTCTTCTATCAACTATGCCCTTTTACTAATACTTCTCTTTATTTGAAAGGTTTGTTGGATTCTTGGAGACAATACAAACCTTATTTCACATTGATCATGTTGTTTGTCATCAGTTGAGTGCTCCTTGTTGGTGGATACCTGTGGAAAATCATCTTCCACTTTGTACCTCAGTCCATCCATTTACTCAATGGTGTTGGAGGTTGGCAGGAATCTTGACAGTTGCAGATGATATGATTTTGGCCTAGGAGATCTTTCAAACCAGATTTTTGTTGTCTCAGTGGGGCAGAGCTATTTGGCAAAAGGTTGCTAGTACTCTGCCATTTATTACTCCAGATGCTATTGAAGGGTGTTGTGGATTTCACATCAAAGTGTTCAGGAGCACAGGCTCGCAAACTCTATGTATAAGCTGCTTGTCAATGGTGATATTCTTCGCCATCCATTAAGTGGCCCCTTCAGTTTGCGCCTCCTAGTTGGAGATGTATGTGGACTTGGGCTTAGAATAAACTACTTCATCCTAGGTGGATGTGCTTTGGTGGCAGATTTTTCATAGATGCCCTCGTGTTAATGTGCTTGTCCACAGATTCGATCCTGAAGTGTCAGCATTCTGCCCACTATGCAAGCAACGGATTGAGACTATTGAGCATTGTTTTTTTTTTTTTGTGATCACCTCCAGCCTGTTTGGTCTTGGTTGCTTGCTCTTTTTCATGTGACATTGACAAGTCAGCAAGTGCTCTTGGCTACTTGGATTAAATTGCAAAGCTAGGCATTTCACTTAGCATCAGGATGGTTGTTGTGGTCTATCTGGAAGCGCAAAAAATTGTGGTCTTTAAGGACTTCGATATTCTTATTGCTGCTATCCTCCAAGACGCACAAGTTAGAATTGCTAAGACCTACCATTGTTTTTTCGCTTACTCCCGTCAAACGACAGTTGATCTTTGAGATCTATTTGAGTGTGTTGTCTTATGCACAGGCTGGTGGTCCTACTTAGTGGATCATGATTATCCTCTGAGATTTTATTCCCGCTTATGCATTCGTATCTGTCTTTGCGCTTGGATTTTCAATAAAGTTTTATGTCCTTCCAAAAGAAAAAAAAAGAACAAACTAAGCATTACAAAAGTTGTGGCAAGAAACAAAGCAATGTATAGATAGAATATATATGGCATACCTGATGTGGATTAGTTACATAACCTCATTAGTTATCTTGAAAAACTTATGTCATCTTTTTAGGTTACCCTATAAGGGAGTTACCAATAGTGAACCACTTAAGAAGAATCATGGATAAGAATTGAATTGAATTGAACTGCATTTTTATCGTTCATTGAGACCAAGTGGCCTATGGGACCCAAACAAGTGAGCATCAATTTTATTAGTGTCCAGGATTAAAAAGCCCTGTCCTAGAGGGTTTTCGATAGAAACACCTCAGCAGTAATAGGCTTAGTGACAAATATATACATATTGTACATTGTACATTGCTGTGTGATGTTCAGGGGATAATTGAGCCCGCTTCTCCAATACCTTCTGAATATGATGCCAATGTTCCCACTGTAGGTGTATTCATCATCACATGTAGCAGTTGGTCAGGTGTTACCAACCTCTCATAACGAGTCCGGATAGGTGCAAATGCCTGGCAGTGTTCAAGAGTGTGACTCTCATCTTCTACAACTCCCAGCTGGTGGCATTGGCAAACCATTTGTTCTCGCTCTCCCCGGGCTCATCTACTTCTGAGACAACACTCAAGGACAATTGAAAAATAAAATATTTGATTAAATTGCAGGGCTTAAAAGCTCTTGGTTTGAGGTATTACATATTTTATTTACACCAAAATTGGGTATATAGCCCATGAAATCACCCTATACGATGGGCCTATCTACAATAAATATTAAGGATCACTCACATACCCTATGGTATATCAAGATTGGATGATCAAGATACTTTTTTTACCCACTTCATTCAATGGTTTAGAATGAGACAATAATTTTGTGTTGACGCACTATTGAAAAATTGGTCCATTTTAATGTCCATAATTGGGCCATGGTTCACTATTGGTGACCCTCCCCTAGAGACCTTTTGCAACACACCATAGCTCCAATAAATCCATGCTATCCACGAAGTAATGTCTATGTCATTCTAGGTCTCCCTATTGTTCAATCTATCCAAGAACTCATATACCAAACCTTCTACTCTTGGTACATAAAGACAACCCTCTTGGTCATAATTTTGATGCAACTGACCCTATCAAAATGATCCAAGGGCCTGACACTGAGTATCATATTAGCTATCAGCCATTGTTGAGTTTGTTGATGCTAATCCAATGCTCTTGACATGGGTGTCTTGGCACTCTCTTCCCCAAAAGCTTCAAGCCAACCAATAAGACCTCCAAGTGACTCTAATACTCCCATATCCTATATGCCAAATTGTCCATATTGTTACTTTAGTCTAAGATAAATGTTTTGCATATAGTACTACATGCTTCTTAACATACGTATATAGTGGTTGCTCTAACATCCACTACACCTATTGGTCTATCTTCTAGTGTGTTGACCTATTGGTCTTTGTGGACGCTGAAAAACATAGTCTATTTTATTATATTCCTAGCATCTTACATTCTACAAGTGCTTGAACACTGTGAGCCATTACGTTGTATGGGTGGAGAGCACATCTAATGTGTTTGGATTGCTTAATACATTGATTACTATCAATGTTTTCCCCTCTAAAATCTCACCTTGCTCTTGTGCTAAATTTGACCCGCATCAAATGCTAGTGAGTGCCATGGAGTCAGTTTAACAATGCCATATTTTAAATCCTTTCTCCGTTCTAACAATTTGGAGTTTACTGAATGGTTATTAATTTTAGAATGTTGCGCATCATTATCACTTAAAGATCCCAAGAATAGATGTTTCTGAACCCATAGATACTCCTCAACCTATAAACACGCATCTTTTCAGTAAAGATGAATTATGGTCTTTTTACAAGAAATAGTCTGTAATTTTCCTTCCCATGTTTGATTTAGTAAGCTCTCTCTTATCATCTCTTAGTTAAAAAAGACAGCCTTTCAAATTGTGATTGCGATAGCACACCATAACAATACAGCACAACCAAATGGTCCAACAACTTTGTATATTATTGTTGGAGAAAATCCAAATGACACTTGCATGTCCAAGACAAAGGAACATGGCAATCTCATTGAAAGGCATGGGAGACAATGATGGTGTTAATTGTCTAATTGACTAGTGATTCTGGACAAATGCCTATATACTCTAATTTACCATTTCTACCAGAGTAAAAAGCCTGATGAAACTTTGTACTCAACTGCACATTTCACAAAAATGGTCATGTCTTGCATGTAATAGGCTTCATCCTTTAGCCACCTCTTTTCTGCTCATCTAAAATAGTACCAACCTCAAAGCTGCTGAATTGAATTGTGAGACAAACAAAACTCTTAGTACTAAGTAACTAAGCATTCATGCTCTATATTACATTTCAAGCATATTACATGTGGCGGGTTATGTTCAGTTTGCAAACCAAAATGACCTAGTAAAACCAAAATGCTATGTAAGATATATCTGGCCATATTCTTCAGCTCATAACAGTTGTCATCTGACAAGAAACTTCAAGTAGTCATCCAGCAGAAGTATTTTGCAGCAACCAACTATTTCATCTTGTACTATAATACTGATAACAATGAGTCCAGTCTTTTGAAAAACCAAATGGTCTCCTTCCTTAGGCATGGTTGTATGTTTACTGCGATGCGACCTCTTCACCGACTCTTCCTGCTACAAATTGGAAAAATATAAAACGGATTTGATTAAAGGACTGCAACGAACTAGATGTAAAGTTCATTTTCATGCTCATATCTGTGGGATCACAAAATCCTTACCGAGGCCGATTGCATCAGATCCTCTCATAATCCGCAGTCTCCTTACCGTGCTCACAAACAGTCTGCAAATATTACTGAAATGTCAAACAAAGGCCTCTGACCATAAATCGAATGTGAATGCAGAAGTTGAATTACCCCCATGGAACATCTCCGACAAGCATCAGATCGCCGTCCTTGTCCTCATAAGTAAGGACATAATCAGAGCCATAACCAAAGTTCAACTTCTTGATTTCCTTTGAATCCTTTGCTTGCCCTACAGAGACCATCACATGCAGTCATATGGTATATGCAGTTCCAAAGTGCATATACCAAACAGCAAAAACAAGGTTGAGATGTGCAAACCGTTTATAAAATGATGGAACATTTCCTCAAGTGTTGCAGAGAGCTTGTCATAACTATTCTGAACTTTCAAGTCCACCTTGCGGCCAATTGGCACTCCATCCATATAGACTTTAACAAAAAGAAAATTTGATTGAGCATTGACGGGCGGCGAAGGAGGAAGAGGAGGTGCAACAACAGGCTTGGGAGCGACCTCGTTCTCAACAAAGGATTTGGTTGCCTGAGGTGCACTTGATGTGTTTTTAAAGAAAGACTTCTTCACTGGTGGCCATCCAACTGGTGCTCTGCAGTAAGAGTAAGCCATCAGGGGATATCACGCCTAACAGTGGTAATTATTCGCGTATCGCACCTTATAAATGATCACACATATAGGGCAAACTCCCAACATTCAAATTTTGCGGATTTTTGCTTGTAAATGCACAGTGAAAAATGGAAGTGCATTTTCACAAAATGCAAGAACATAAAGAACATACCTTGGAGGTGTAGCAATTCCCTCCTCTGGAACAGCGCGCTTGTCGAGCATATCAGCACCAGAAGTAGTTTGGCTACTGGGAGATGAAGAACAGTCTGCCAAAGTTTTGGACTGAACCTCCTGGGGGCTAGAGCTAGATTCATGAGGGCTAGGAATAGCAGGATCAACTTTACCAGCAAGACATCTGCCAGGAATACCCCAAGAAGGAGCAGCAGGAGCAACATATTGATTAGCTCTAAATGAATAGGCCAAGTGCTGAGCACCATCCTTATCCCCCTGAAAGCCAGAAAAATCATCCCCCATTACTTCAGCAAAAGGCCTCTTTGCAGCAGCAGAGCCCCTAGGATCATTCATCTCTGTTTCATGAACAGACTGAAGAAACTGTGGAGGCTTAAACTCCCTAAGCAATCTGGTGGCAGCAGGATGCCAGAACAGATCACCACCTCCTGAAGCCTGTCTAGATTTAACTCCTCTAGCAGCCAAATCTGCATCCTCCTCACCTAATTGAGCACAGCATTTCTCCAGCAAATTGTTAGACTCCTGAGCATCAGAGTCTTTGCCAAAACTTGCTAAGCAACTTTGTTTACCAGTCTCAAGATCAACCAGAGCTTCATTTGCACAAGCAGGAGGCGTTTCGAGCTTGGTTTTTGGCTGGAAGGGGGCCCCCTCCTGATCAGGAGAAAGAGGAGGTCCCAACCTGAGCTCTGTCCTCTCTAGATTTAATCTCTTCATATTTGTGCGTCCTCCATAGCCTGGAAGTGAAGAAACAGCACCCTCTGACAAGCCGATATAGTCGTGTTCCTTGAGTCCTGACTCTGTTTCTGGGCTGCTGATCTTGGCTGACGATATTTCTTTCGCCTCTCCTTCGCTTGCTGGAGCTGTGCAATCCATACCCATCTCTGCGTTTCCGCTAAAAAACCTCCGGCAATGCCATGATCCGGCAAAACAAGAACTTGGGCGATGGTTTTTTTCTGCAGAAGAATGAGGCAGTGTGGTTTAGCAAGGGTAGAAAAAGACTCCTGCCACTCGTCAGAGGCTGACCAGTTGCATATGTGTTACTTGTGTGGGGATAGGGTGTCTGCCGGAAGTGAGACCTGAGAGGGACTCTGGAGCCGAATGCTTTCTGAGTGGTGGACCTTCTTTGTGGGCTCAAATCCGATGTGCCGGAGTCATGTTTAAACCACTGGTATGTCCGTGGTATATCCGGATTGATGGCATGTTACAGCCACGCCCAAAGAAAAATACACAGCATTTTTGTGGATTTAACAGGTTTTGAGGCTAGTTATACCGCGCTGGTGGGTGGGTCATTCGAGAGCTGGGTTAATCAGTGAGCTGAGCAGAAAAGATTTATTGATCATGGCAGATCGGAGTTGTGGGTTTTAAAACCGGATTATGGATTTAGTCTCTCGAGATGGCATGGAGAAAACATGCGGCCTTTGAAAATGGCAGGCCTTTGGGATTTATCTGCAAGTGGGGATGATGATTATGATAAGGAGGAGCGGAAAAGGAAAAGGGATGCTTGCACTCTGTGCTGCTGATGCTGGGCTGATGCTTCTCAGAAATGAAGAGGCCGCCTGTATAAAGCTCTGCTTCCGAGGGCACAATTTTTTTTTTGTCCTCAAGAATTGAAAGAGAGATGAGAGAGAAAGACCCTAAAATCTGGACCCTCCGGCCTGATTGATTGGTACAGCCCTCCTGCTTGCTTGCGTTCCGGTAGGGTACAGCAGCATTGCTTGCCTTACTTACTCCGACGGATCTGGCTCTGCGGTAAAAGAAAACAGATTAAAAAAAAAGATAAGTGCTCAGCTGCCTCGCAGAACAAAAATTTTTAACCTGTTGTCTTCTTTTCTTTATATTTTGGGGCTTTGCGGTCCTGCTTCTAGGGCCCAGCTTCCATATCTTATATATTCTACCTCTGCAGCGCCCTCTGCACAACCGATTCATATTGATTCTTCCTTCTGTAACTGTAATTACAGACCTAATTCTCTAGCTTGCCGGATTAAGTAAAAATTGCGAGGCTTTTTACTCGATCAAACACCTTTCTGCTCCGATTTTTTTAGAGTTTTTTTGTTTACTGGATTTGTGCAGATCGGATTGGCCATACCAATGACGAAGTACCTGCTTCTTCTTTGACTGGTAGGGCGAACGATTGGCCGCCATCTATTCTTCTTCTGTGTTTTCTGTGCAAAATAATATTTCTCTGCTTTTAGCATTTTTAGGTTTTGAGTTCTTGGATCCCCATATCACCCAAAAAACCCTTAAAAAGATAGGTCAAAGGATATGCACCACCTTTGGCAAGCTTTATATATCCCATATATAAATCCTTTGAATTATATGGGATATATAAATTTTATTCTTCTTCTTCTTCTTTTTGAATCCAAACATCAATCTCCATTCAATTCAATTCATATCAAACCATATCAAACACCATGCCCGATACGATCTTGTTCCCCATGCCTCCGTTTCTTCTCCCCCTGCATTATTTTAATCTCTCCTCGGATCATTCCCAGCTATTCTTTTTAGACACCCCAAGTTCTCCTGTATCTTGCCATGTTCTTCTTGCCCCTCTGCCCTAACTTCCAAGCAAAGTGAATGAGAATATGAGAAACTGTAGTATTTATATTGAAATTCTCAATTGTTCTGTGTTGGCATGATGCTTCCTCTCAGCTCATCCCATCCCCAGGCTAACATTGCGGCTCAATTATATCCAGTTCTATTTCTTATGGACCTGCAACAGTTTTCTCAATTATTTGTTCTAAGGCAAGAGCACTTGTGAAGCAAATGCAACAGTTTTCTCAATTATTCGGTCTACAGTAAGAGCGCTTGTGAAGCAACTGCATGTGGATGTTTTATGTTGCGAAATTCCTTCGACATGTGCACATTTAATGACAAAAAGGTTACTTACATCTTGCCTATGTTGAGAAGTCAAAATGAATGCACTTGCAAGTGTTCCTTGTATAAGTCAAAAGACTTGCCCTTTTTTAGAACTAAGAAGAATAGAATAGAATAACATTTTATCGTCCACGGATAAGGTAGATACATGCTAATTTCTACAAGATTTACTCTAGACATGTCTTAATTTCACATGCACAAACATTTGTGATGACAATGATGACAATGCACCCACTAACATGGCATGATGATATTCATCCAAAACAAAAACTTTAAAATGTAAAGTTTTGTGTAAATTTCATGCATGAAACATAAACTTATATGTCCGCTATATACGCTATATACTATACGGATAGGCATGACAAATTGCAATTTATGATGAACAAATGTTCACATCATAAATGATGCCCACAACCTCCTTAAAAGGCACCATAAACAACCCTTGATCAAAATCCCCCTTTTCGAGGAATGGAATTGATTTTTAGAAATGGGGTATTTGGCCACAATTTTCCTTTTGTGATTTTGTACATTAATATTATCTTATTTGATTATTTTTTTTTTCTCTTTTTTTTTTTATAATATCCCATTGCCATATGCAATTTTCATACCCTATTTCTCAAAACTAACGTTCATATCCCATTCTAGCAACAATCCTCCATTTGTGATTTTGTAGTTTAATATCCCCTTTTCTCAACAATCTCCCATTTCTGATTTTGTAGTTCATACCCATTTTCTCCACAATCCTTCCTTTGTGATTTTGTAGTTTAATATCCTTTTACTCCGCTCATACCCCTTTTCTCAACAATCCTCCATTATGATTTTGTAGTTTAATATCCCCTTATCTGAAAATTTACTCATGTGTACCCCATTTCCATATGCAATATTCATACCCCTTTCTACACCCAATGTTCATTTCGGCAATAATCCTCCCTTTAAGATTTATAAATTAATATCCTCTTATTTGATATTCTTTCAGTTGTACCCCGCGTTTCATATGCAATGTGTTCCCTGTTTCCACATGTAATGTGTTCCATACCAGTTGTACCCCATTTCCATATGCAATGTGTTCCATATCAGTTGTACCCCATTTCTATTGGCAATGTGTTTCCCATACCCCATTCCTATTTGCAATGTGTTTCCCATTTCTATATACAAGGTATTTCATACCCGTTTCTGGCAACAATCCCCTTTTTGTATTTTTACAAACTAATATCTTCAAATCAAAACTGAAATATGGAAGAACTTATGCGTGTGACCAGGAATTAGAAACTGGTGTTGTATATGCATTGTCAAGTATTTTGAAGTATGAATAACGTCCAAGTAGGCAATTCTACATATGAGCACACAATCAAGAGAAGAGAGAAGACAAAACAACAACTTTATCTTGCATTCAATTCAAAAAATGAATCTAACACCCCCTTTAACTACAACCCCTTTTCTGATTATAATTAACATTCAGGCCTGTATGTCATCAAATATATCCTTTATATATGTTTAGCCTTTTAGTTTTTGGGTTGGCCGAAGGGTAAACCCTTGCTTGCTTGCTTGCTTGGGTTGGAAGAATATTCTAGATTGTACCATCCGATGTATCGATCAGACGGTCTACAAGTTTTGTAAATCGGCGTTAGGTGATACGAAGCAACAGCCTTGGGCGCCATTGATCTCCATTATCTTGCATTAGAAGGCCATCATGCCATCGGATCTGATCCAGTTAGAGGTGAAACATAAAGCCGGTTAATAATAATGTAGGATTTTCTTTTTTTCTTTTTGATCTATTTTTTTTATCCCAGTTTTTTTGTGCATGCTACGGCGGCAGGCGGCAGCAGAATCTAACAGGGCAGGTTATAGCGAGACTAGTTATGGCCACATGCCGAAAAATCGATCGAATAGGATTGAAAAAATTACTGCTTATCTAATCTGGATTTTGATTTGGGGTTTCGTATTCTCTGAGGTTTTTCAATTTGCCTAAAAGATGACTTTCTAAAACCTGAACTTTTGCAACAGAGCATCCAAACCCAACATCTTTTCCTCAGTCGGTGCTTGCAGAGAAAGCAAATTTCGAGAAAATCTACTTTTGCCAGATTCGAGGCCTGCCATATCAGAGCATGTCCAATCCTTGCTTGGGATCAGACCTCTGCGTCACTTTAGAATTAGATTGCTTGCCCAAATCTCTGTTCAAGTTTGAAGCTGCCCCTTGGATCGAAAAACACAGGGTGTTCTTGCTTGAATCCGGTGCTGGATTTTTTTTATTTTGCATAAACACTGAAATCTTGGAATTTGGTGACCGATTTTGGGTTTTGATCATTCCTTGTTATTTCTTGCTTTTGTTTCTGATTAAGGGTTTCCTTGCTTCAAACAAGGCTTTCCATATATTGCCCTACAGAGGTGAGTAGCAAGTCTTAGAGAATATATAATACATGAAAATACTTGGAAAACCAAATGGGATCCAAATGTTGAGCTTTTAGAGTTGGGTTCTTCTAGCAAGCAGGAAGGAGAGGTCCTCTGTGTGAAATCTATCCGAGAGATCAACGCGATTCTGGCGTGGGGAGTCCAGGGGACTCGAGGAGTGGGGAACCCAGGGGGTTCATGGTAGCCAAATTTGGCCTCTTCCATGGGGTTTGTAACACAAGGAGTCTTTGCAAGGCTAGCAGCATGTCCACAGTAACTTTATAATTGGTCACGTACTAGTCCACTATCTCCCGAACTAAGTTCACGAAGGAGGCCCTGGGAATCAAAAAGCCGACACTCTTCTGAAAGTGTCGTATCTCCTTCATAGCCTTAGAGAACATAGAATCCTGCTTCCTCTTCATTGGCCTCTTGGGAGGCTTGGGTTTCTCGTGCAGGGGCTGCAGAGCCGTCTGCTGCTTTGTCGGCTTCCCTCCCTGTATGAACTTGACCTTGTGCTGGTCATAATACTTCTTGTAGGCATCATACATTTTTCATGTATGCCTTATACTTCTGCACCTTGGTCCTGTACTCTCGTTCTTGGCGCAGCATGTAAAATTCCTTAGCGGTCTTCAACTGCTTCTTCCCCTTTTCGGGAATGGGGTCCCACTTGGGGTATGGTGGTACCTCCTTCTGCCCTGTGACGACCTGCTCTTCGTTCAAAGCGTCGAGTTGAAGGTCTTCTTCTGACTCTTCGGCCTCGTCCTCATCACGGGATCGGTATCCTCTTCCCCTCGACGACCATTCTTCAGCATAATTTCTTCGGACAAGTTTCAGGCCTTCTCCATGGCCGCATCCTCTCCGTCTGACTCCGTCGGGCTCCGGTTCCTTGAAGGTCGGTCCTCCTCACACCTTCTTCCCCGTGAACTTGGTCTTCCTCAGACTGGTTTCTTGTCGAGCTGCTCGTCTTCTTCAGTGAGCTTGTTCTTGCCCTTAGGATCTTCCATGTTCTTGGTCCTCCTCTCATCCAGCTTGTCTTCTCGGTGCTTGGTCCTCCTTTCCGTCTGTTCTTCCTCCAACCTCTGCCTCTTTTGCCTCTTGAGTTCCTTCTTCCTCTGCTTCTTCTCCTTTTCAGTTTGTCTCTCTTTACGCTCGCTGTTCCTAAAGTGTCGCGCCTTCTTCTCAAGGTTTGTGGTGTCCATGTTCTGTGCCCAAAACTTTTCCAACTTCTGCTGGCATGCGAGGACTTGGGCGCTGGCAATTTCAAGGGGAGTCATCTTCTTGGCAGTCTGTTTGATACGGGCCATGCAAAAAACTCCTGAATCGGAGCAAAGGCGCCTATAGATCGCCTCACGAGCAGGAGCTAGGCAGAAAAGGGTAACCCTAATTTATGAGAGGGGTCAAGGTGCCCTTTTATAGGGTAGGGGATTTTTAGGGTTTGGCATGGGGAGATGCTATTAATTAATTATTCACTTAACATATGTATTACTACTCTAAGCAATTAGGTCCTTAGACAAATTCATCTCGAGGTGGGTTAGTGTGCGCCAGAAGGGTATTAGAAGATTTCTAATGGTGTTGTGGCACACTTTAACCCACCTTGGGCCTTTTCGAACACTGTTTAGCTAGAATTATTACTCATTTAAGGTTTAAGAGGTCAAACCCTAGCATAAAAAGGGCTAAAAAGTTGAATTACCCTATTCATTTTCTCATTCAACTTAAGTTTCAAGGTCAAATGAGGTCGACGTGGGTTAGTGTGCGCCAGGAGGCCATTAGATTTTTTCTAACGATACTGTGGCGCACTCTAACCCACCCTGAATCAGTTTTGACAATTTTTAGTAGGTTGAGGCCATCTCCTTAGTGGTTTTTCTAA
This sequence comes from Isoetes engelmannii, assembly GCA_011763485.2. Classification (NCBI taxonomy): domain Eukaryota; kingdom Viridiplantae; phylum Streptophyta; class Lycopodiopsida; order Isoetales; family Isoetaceae; genus Isoetes; species Isoetes engelmannii. Next base: position 2,515 of record JAANSK020093353.1, on the reverse strand, counting down.
CTATTACTATCTAGCTACTCTATCTAGCCAATACTCCTACCTCTCGAAATTTTTTTTTCCACTTTTCGAGGTTCTTGCTTGGGATCTAGTTCCCATGCTAAGTTTCTAGGACAGTTAGAACTATGGGTGATGGCCAATGCTCGATCTTTGTCAACCAAGATTATTGCTCTGATACCATTGCGACATCCTCAGCTAGGGTATGATGCTCCCATCGTATAGAAACTGGAGTTTCCCCCTCGTTGGCCATACACCAACGAAAGGCCGCCCATCGGACGTGGGGTCCTTGATGGTGAGAAAGGGTCCACGTGGGAGGACTGGACATCTCATTGATCCCGTCTCCCTTGGGATCCACCTATCAGTGTAGAAGCATAAACGTAAGTACAAACATCAAACACAATCAATATACTACCACCTCGAAGGGTGGGCATCACCATAATACCTTTAACAACATAACATCAAAGGGAAATCCTACCCAAGGCTCAGACTCCAAGGTATGACTGACGGCTTGGGTCTCCAGAGTTCATTGCAGACAGAATTCATGGCAATGGATTTGGCTGGCAATAGTGGCTGTTGACTAGTCCACTTCATCCGCCCCTCCTGTGCATATTTTGCAGATAGGCTGATAAGTCTTGGGACCTGATCGTAGCCTGCCGAGGGCACAGCCAAAGGGGCTACTTCTGGGTTGCATCTCCCCAGTCCCGATGAGGCAGGAAGGGACTGCTCCCTTCCAGGAAATCCATGCCATAACAGGCGAGCTAGAGGGCTAGCACTGCCCGTACACGACTTGAACCACATTGAAGGAGACCGCGCCATCCCAAGAGGTGTCGAGTCCATACCAAGATCCTCACGCAGTGCACACTGGTATTAGGCCTAGCTCATAGCGTTCCCCGATAGGCTTTACACACCAGAGGGATCAACTGTTATGGTACATATTCTCCCTTACCAACCGGTCTGGCCCCTCCACCAACAACACAGATGGGCTCTTATGCACATGCTGCAATTAGTTGGGAACTAATCAGGCCTACATCTAGGATCATACTACACAAGGCTGGGTCTCTACCCCCCTTCCCAATACACAAGAGGCGAATCCATCATCCAATGATCATCACAGATACATAAACAATATAACTGAATAGAATAACAATATATTTAACAACAGAGTTAGCTTCATTGATCAGTTCTTAGCACCTTGGGTCGGAATGGGGACAAGAATGGCCAATGGCTAAGCTCAAAGCAAGAATGGAGCAAGAAACACCTATCAGAACCCTGGCTGGAGGGCATTACTCCGCTGAAGGCCTCCATCTCTGCTCAAGAACGGTTCGAGACAGGGACAGTCGAGATTCACAAGAATGGGGCAGCTGGGATGCTCCTCGGGCTAAAGGCGACTGCTGCTGATGACGAAATCCTCTGCTGCTGGCACTGATCTGAAACGGGAGGCGTTTCTAGGGTTTGCTCCCTTTTTATAGAGAATGTCCCTTTTAGGGCACATGAACCTAGGGTTTGATGGTAATGGATTATGCCATAGGATCATGCCATGTGGCAGTTAGCATAATATATTGACATGTTGCAACATGTGCAACATGTCGTACGTACGACATGTATTAGTGATGTGGCCAATATAATATACGTATTTATATCGTATATTTTTCTGGAACGTCACAGAGAAGATCACCACCACTCTCGACCATGTTGTTGAAGAAGCGAACCCACGAACCTGCACATACGCGAGCATAAAATAATTCTAAACAACTAATATAATGATACCTAAGCTATGATAGCCAAGATACGTGGAGCATGCGCCCCAGAACAATGTAGCTACGCCTTGACTAAACCCCACTAAAGGACTCCCCAAGTGACACGGAATGATGTAGGAGCTATAAAGCAAGGACTCCACGAGCCGATTCCCTAGGGGCCAACAACCTTTTCCAAGGGGCAGAATGACAAAACTTGGGAAAAAGGAGGCTTGTATTTAGGGGGTCGAACCAAGGGAAAAAGGTTACTAACGCTAAAAAAAAAAGAAAAAAAAACGATGGACCATTGCAAAAATGGAAATGGAGACACCAGACAAAATTCACAATCATGGGGAGATACTAATAAAACATAAGATACCATAACTCCTAGGAGACCCAAAGATATGAAAAAAGAAAAATGCCCCTAGGAAGGCACCAGTAGAACCTTGAAAAGAAAAAGCTACTCTACCTCCCAATGCTAGGACAAGTATATCTTGATCATGATAAAAAGCCAGATCTAAATGTCAAGTGGATAAATACATGCAAAAAAAAAAAAAGGGGATGATAGGCCGCAAGGGCATAACATAACTTACTGCGAGACTAGGGAAAGTAACAAAAAGATGCCTATATATCCTAAAATCCGAAAACAACAGAGCAACAAAAAAAAATACCTATATTAAAAAAATGAAAATCTCAGGGAAAAAAATGTGTTGTAATATCAAATGTGGAACATAAGGAATGTGAATATATAGAAGGAAGGTTTAAAAGAGGCAAACATGGTCACT
>JAANSK020093352.1:0-27046 GCA_011763485.2 Isoetes engelmannii | reverse complement strand
GTTGACTGTGGGCCTCCTCAGCTACCTCCACCAGTTCATCATGCTCTTAGCTATCGTGAGGAATTTGATTCGGCTGAGACCTTGCTTCATCTACGGAACTTTCTTCTGCAAGCTCCTCCCCCCTAGTAAAATTTGCTACTTGTGTCTCTAGATGTCAATAGGCCTTGAAATGATACGATAACATGGTCCAAATAGAGTAGATGGTTTACTTAAATTAGTTTCTCATTGTTATTAAAAATGCATCTTGCCAAATACCATTGTTACAAAAAACGCATCTCGCCAATACCACAACTTAATGCCACCAAACTTAAAATGCCTAATAAATTCGACCTTATCAAAGTCTTCTTATGTGTGCAACAAAAAAAGGACCTTTATTACATTGCATAACCCATCACAGCACCCGGCGTGCTAGTTTTTTTCAATAACAATCTAAATACTCTTTAATGTCATACCATACTAGTAACAACATGGGACGCGAGACTAAAAACATAAAATCTATTTGCTAGCCAAACCAACATGGAGGAATCCTAGCAGTTTGATAAATTCGATGGCACCCCAATTTTCTCATCCATATTGTGTCCTTATTAAGTTTCGTATTGGGGAGGGCTTTTTTTTGGTAGGTTGGGGCTAAGATTTTGGCTTCGTATGTATAAAAAACCGTATATTTTAGCCAATTTGAGCTGCTTAAACGCGTTTATAGATGTTTAAAAATTGTAACGTGGGTGCAAAATGCTGGGCCCAACTTAGAAATTTGAGGGTCTCGATAAATCTGCACGCCTCTTTCTATTCTCTGCAGAGCAGGGGCAGAGCAGAGTAGGAGCCGTCTTCTCTATTCTGTAGAGAGCAGGGCTCTGGTGAGGCCGTGCAGGACGGTCTGGAGGTTCGAATACTCCAACCCTCGGCTTATTTGATTTCTAGCAGCAACCTGAGTTTGGGCAATGATTGTACGGAAGAGATCTTCCAGGATTCTGCGGTTCTGGAGCCAGAAATGATCGATTTGGACGAATGTGGGTGAAATTGTTAAAATTCTCATCAACTGTGGCTGCAATTTCTGAGCAAAAACGGAGGGTCCGAGGATTCTTAGCAGAAGGGATCGTTGGATCAGAGGTGTTGCAGGGGAGATGAAAATCGAGCCTCTGGTGTGCGGTGTCTGCATCCTTCAAGCAGGCAGGCAAGGCGGCTGCGTCTGCAAATCCGGCAGGGGAGATGCATCGGACAGTCTGTGGCAAGCCCAGGTTTATGACAGGAGGCTCGTGTGATTCCTGTTGGCTTGGGTGTTTGAACAAGCTATGTTTGGTGTCACTGTGATGCACAGAGTGAACGGATGCATATGCGACCATGGAAGCAAGTGTTTTTTTTTAATGTTTTTTTACTTATTCTTTCATCACACCATGGGACCCATGTGCTTCATATGGATCCAATCGAGACCTTAGTTTCATGCAGGAGTTTTTAAATCATAAATGTTCTGGGCCGTAGATGTGGAATTGGACGAGGAATATTCTGGACTCCAATGGTCCAAAATCCCCCTCCACTAGCGAACGCAATATATAGTAAAAAAAAAAGACCAAATATCGAGAAACTGATATCCGAATCGATGGCACTCCAATTTTCTCATCCATATAGTAACTTGGTATAGAGCCTTAAGTCTTCTTTTTATCTAAACTATATAATTCTTATAGGCAAGATGCTTTGGCATATTCCCGTTTTATTCCTTACCCTAGAAAGTGACACGTCTGTCTTCCACAAAGTAAATTGGATTTTTTTTTCTCCGCAGCCATTCCAGAATCCCTTAGTTTATTTCGGAGTTCCAAATCCGCGTCCAGGACTCCAGATAGCAGTTCTATTCCGGCACTCCATCCCTGCGTCTTTCCATCCCTGCATCTTACCTCTGGAGCAAACCGATGGAGCAAACCTCATCAGGGTATGCTATGTTTATGTATGTAATGCGGGCTTCACAGAGGAATTGCTTCCCTTACCTGCTGGCGCGATTAGGGCAAATGCTCTATCATTTCTAGAGGTTATAGATGAATAATGGATCAATGGCTGTGGCGGAAATACATTGTCTACAGTGAATATTGATTTACAGGCAAGTATGGGCTTCTTTATCCATCTTTTGCCGAAGGTCCTTGGAGTACTAAAAAAATGCTGCATTCTATTTGCTGCTACTAGAAAACACCCGATTAGGAGTCCATTGATTCTTTGTCTTTATAATCTAAGTGAAATTAACTCTGATATTCTTTGTAGAAAACGAGTAAGGCAGGGAAGAAGAGGTTCAGAATCAGAGCATATGGGGTTCATCCAGCCCATGTGCTACAGCCGTGGAATGGTGCAGTAGTGTACATTCTAGATTACGGCTTTAAGCTCTACAAAAATACCTTGCCAACAATAAAATAAGAATAAGAATGAATAAGAACAATATAGTTGCACCTTCAGGCAACACGTGGATATCAGCACTGGATGCTCAGAAGCAGGATGAGCTTCTCAACAGATAATGATGCTCTGTAAGGGACGACATGAGCTATTTTTTAGACGGCCAGCTTGACGTCAGAGCCGTTCTTGCTTGAACTGCTGGAGCAGTTTGCTCCTGAACGTCTCCAACGGCTTGCCGTCCGGCTAAACTTGCCGGTACATGTGAGGCGTCCCTAAGTGCTCCTTTGAGCTTCCCTGTGTAGTACTGTGTTTTTTTTTTTTTTTTTTTTTTTTTTTGTGCAAGGTTTAAACTAATGGGCGCATCCTCTTTCCTCACATTCAGTACTGCTAGTGGCATTGAAGAGAGCTCTTTAAGCTAAATTTCTTGCCTTCCATGAGGCATTATAAAAAAATGTTAATACCCAAGTGCACCACACCTTACATCTTAGGATGGTGGTTTATTAATTTTATAATTGAGCCAAAGTAAGCCTTTATTATCAATTGTGAGCACATGTTTATGTGGTGCTCCTGGTTAACCATGATTGATTTTTTGAATTTCAAAACCTGTATTAGGGATTCGGTGTATATATAGGATGCTATCCTCTTACCTACAACTATCCATTACTCGCAAACATAATCCAACCAATAAAGGGATTTGACTGACGAAAAGAGAAATGCATTGTAAAAATTGTGGACATTAATAGTGGGTCTAATTGCACGGGTTTGAACCAAAGAAATGTTCGCGGCGGCCGCCGCGATAAATTTCTTGTAGATGTAATTATATTACCAGAGAGAGTTGGTAGAGGAAAGAGATTCAGTTTTAATTTTTAATTTTATCTCTGAAATATACTTCCTTAGTGCAAACTCCAAAAACCTGCTCACTTTCCCAATTTCAGTTGTGCCCTTGAGAATTCTGGTAGGAGCATCAAAATGTATCACAAGATATCAAAAACCACAAGCCACAAGCTCAACTTTAGAATATGATGAGATTTGGCCAGACTCAAAACTTAAAAAAAAAAAAAAATTGAGTGAGATGCCTTGGCTACATTCCCCTGTATAGTTACATCATACATACACCTTAGGCCAGCATTAAGAAAAAACAGTTGACCCAAGGTTCCGTTAGAGAAATTGATATATATATACAATCCACATCACCATGCTGAGCTTCTAATTCCCTAACTCCCGTTGCATTCTGACTCTCTATCTCAACGGACCAATGAGATTATTCTCAATCATGTGCGCCTAAGAAAGGATTGATCAAAGCATATCAAGATATGCTGCATGGTCTTGGCAATACTAGTCATGCTCGTCAGTTTAAGCTGAGCATTCCCAGAACTTCGAGGCATCTTGACTATAAACCGTATGATCTTGGACCTCCAAGTTAGCTATATGAAAATCTACAATCCTCGCTTGAATACATTTACATAGTATAAGTGCAGTGGGAATTAACCACCAATTGTTTTCCTCCCTGGAAATGAACAGTTAAAGCAATCAGCAGCAGTATCAAGTGTGAACATAATACACAGGAGACCATCTCCAAACTAATAGAGAACGGAAATTTGCATAGTTGGAAAGTGTCAAACAGCGATTCCAAATGTCAAACAGCGATTGTTTCCAACAGGTGAGAGTATGGAGATGCCTTAGATGAATTCGTGTGCTTCAGACGATTCAAACGCTATATAGAAAAGCTAATCTAAGGCTCCTGGAGAGAAATCAGCATTGTACTATAGGCTATTGTTACAAATGAAAAAAAAGTTGCAAAGAGGCAGTAAAGAATCTTCTTTTCATTCTTTTTAATCTTAGTGGTTGGAGAAGGAATACTCACGAACTGAAGCTCCAGCTCCTAAGGTACAGAACTGTTGTATATAGTTTTATTTTATAGTGGAGCAATCCATATGCTAGAGCTGCTAACTGTCAAGCAAAAAAAGTACAATAGCTTAGGGACCTTAATAGAAACTTCAAATAAAGTGCCTGGTCTAACTGATGATCACTAACCGAATTGGTCAGAGATGTAATATTCCACAAATTGTACACTCGAGCAAGACCTGCAGATTTGCGTGGACCATGGGTAAAGAGAGCACTTATTCCTGCTGGAAATGGTAATAATGATGCAAGAGGAAGCACTAAAAGGACCACAAGAAATCCAGCTAGAGATATAGAATAGAACTGCAACAAAGTCAGCAAGGTTAAGCTGAAATCTGCAAAAAGCAAAATTGAGATAACCAATCCCACCAAAGCCTGCAACAAAAATCGTTTGGTTACTAATTATATCTTTCTGCATGTGATATAGAAGTCTTACGATCTCTTACTTGATGGCCTATAGGTTGTGTATTATGTAACAAAAATGAAAGCGGATAAAAAACTTTTCTCCTGTGTTGAAGGGTTTGCAATCCAACGGCATCAATGCATCCATTGATCCGTCTACAAGAAGCTGGATGTGAGGAGCACTCTGACTTGTCATCCAGAGCTTGCTCTACCCTGCAGAAATGGTTTCTCCAATGAGGACAATCATGCTGAGTGCAGAAATTCAGAATAAGATGAAAATACCTGACTTCATCAGAACATTTAGAACAAGTCATGTCTGGAATGAAAGGTCCCTGTGGAGCTCCTTCTTCCACATTTACAGCGAGCCCAATCTGATAGTAACCAGAAGCTGTAACTTGAATGCGTATGAGATCAACTCGTAAACCATGATTACTAAGCCAAGGATTTGCATGGGTCTCCAACCAACTGACTATTGGATTCAAACTCATCTTCAGCGATCCCCTGCAGACCAGGCGCAACTGTGCATTCAGACCAGCTACCAACCTGTACCACAATGTTGCTGGCAAAGCCTGTAAAATTCCAAAACGATGTTAAACTTCTAACGATCGTCAATGTCTGTCAAGAGCTCCAAAACAAACCTGGCCAAGTAAACTTGTCAGGAGATTATCACTGTGAAGGTGATAAGTTGCCATATAGCTACCATCTCCTCCAAAGATAACAGGCATAGGTAACCTCTGCAGTAGCCGAGGAGGAAGATCAGGTCGCTTTTCATCCCCACCAAGAAACACATCTATATATCCCAACAGCAAGTCGGGTGTTGCAGCAACCTGCAAAAAAGACATCTTATATAAAAGACTGCACCAAGTGCATTTAATGAATAAACTGTTCTTTGTTCATGGACCACCTTACCAAACACTCTAGGCCTTTCAACAAACAAAGATACAAAAATATTGCTACAATATTCAAAAAATTTACCTTGAGACCTTCATATAATGCACGAGAACGGCACGATCGTAGACAAGAGTGATCATACTCTGATCGCACATACTCACGAAGCCGTTGAACTTTTCTCCTACGCCGCCATTGCTGCCATGACCAGGCAACTGGATATGCTACTAGAGAAAGTATATTGTGAACAGAACCCTCCCACCATTGATATGAAGCAATACAATTAATCTCCTCCACAAACCGATTAAAAGCATCTTCATATCTAAAGTTGGCATTAACAGACACAATTGTCAAAAAAACAGAGTCTAAAACACAAAGATAAAAGCAGGAAAAGACACTTTTGCTGTACAAACATAATTTCTCATAAAGAGCAATTAAGCTTTTAAACTCACCCACATGGAATAGCACAACAACCTAACACACCAGACAGAATGATCCATAGGATCCACTTCATGCAAGTCCACATAAACAAGGATCTCCAAAATCTTAGACATTGCCATCTCTGGCAGTGTGTGATTAACGACATGTACAGGACATGACTACATGACTATGTATTTATGGATTGCAGCTTCCTCTGCCCGTGACTAAATTCCTAACTTGTTAAAACCTAACATGACAAAAGAAACAAGAACAATATCCTAATTTTGTGTATAAATTAGGCTGCCCACTTATATGTAGAACGGAGTTTGCACCTCTAAAGACAAAAATAATTAGGAAGAGGAGCTACCCAATGACATCCCTCCCATATTTTTTCTCCAAGTACTTAACTGCCGTACTGGAAGGTTCATGTTCAAAAAACTTGCCCATTTGTCCCCCTACTAAATGCCAGTAAAATCTCTCCTCTTTCCTTGCTAAGTGGAGCATGATGCCTTAACTTCTGTAGTGGTCTTGTGTCACAAATATGATATCCAGCATAGTGCTCATCTGTTCATGCACAACTCTGAACAATGGTGTGGATTAGATGTTGACCTCCCAGCACGCACCCACATAAAATGATTACAATAATGGGGATTAGCTGCCGACACCATGACAAAATGTTGTGTGAAGTATTTTAAAAGGCCATATACACTTGAGATATATGAGTTTTATATAAAGACAGACAAAGACATACATGTACATGTGCAAGAAGCTCAGCCAATACAAAACAACTGGAAAAGCCAGTATTTAATAGAAAACAAAACAAAAACTGCAAAGCCAACAGATGAAAAACGTAATGCTCAACTCAAAACAGAGGGAAAATAACACTCGGATAGCCTATAGAACAAACAGCTGAAGGAAAAAAGACAAACTAAACCACCCACACAAACATTCAAACATGGTAAGACCTTTGAAGGCCCACTTACACTAGGTCCACAATCTGCCTGGGTGGTGAATATGCTAAGTGCCATGGTTCTGAGAATGAGTTGCGCCCCATGAAGTACATTCTGTGGACATGACTCTGTGATTCTTCAACTCTATTAGTTTCGAGCACCTGAAATGTCCGAAGAAGCAAGGAAACACATCATTTAAAAACGTTATGCTCAGAATTGGACCTATTTATAGACCAGACAGCCAAGGGATCTGGCTAACCTCGTTTAGAGATTCCAGAAATGGAAAAGAATGGTCTACATGAGCACTCTGAGATGTGGGCGTAGGACCAGAAAAGTCATCACTACCAACTAATTTCACACGGGCAATGCTCAAGACCAGGGCTAATGCTACCATCAGCGCAGAAAGCAGTAGTGAAAAGAGCCACGGTCCTCCTAAAGTATGTATCAACTCTTCAAGAGGTGTGTAACAATTTGGTAAACGATATTTGTCTGATGTACACTGGTATGGGCAAGCTGAATTTGTGGCACCACCTGCAGCAACGAAAAAACTACGTAAAAAGTTTGTGTCTACCGAGCAATCTTTTGAAAGAAGCATTAAGAAGACCCAAGATCATCTACCTCGAACATAAATATACGATGCACGCCGCGGTAATCTTTCCAAAGGACATGGCTTGCATAAATATTCATCAGAGCCAGTTGAGTTCTTGTATGTACCTACTGGGCACTCCTACATTCACAGGAACCACTCACAGTATAGTGCAGAGCCTTAACACTATGATGCCCTTGAAAAACAAATGTAAATTCAATAGCAGAGAAGGGCGGCCATTACCATACAAAAAACACCAAAAAGTCCTTTAGGACACTCCTTCCCAGTAAGGGATCCTTCATCTCCTCCAAGACCCATATCACCACCTTGTCCACCACTAGATAATCATCAATTGTAATAAGTGTCTTAAGAAACACTAGTCTCCATGTCATGCTTCAAGATAAAACTCCATTTTGCAAGACATGCATGAGAATCAGAGTGGTTGAACTTTGAAAATAATAAGGAGATTCCTTACTTGGTCTGTATTGTACCATTAACAGTAGCTATAGGAATAAAACCCTCCCCAGTAGGTATGTTGGCCCAGTGGAAATGTATGCGGCCCCCACCACCTCCACCGCCTCCAAAATGACCTCCTTGACCGCCAGCAACAGAAAGCAATGATCGATTCCCAAGGGTCAGAGCTTGAAGAAACAACAGAATACTACCACCTGAACCTCCTCCACCTCCATTAGCAGATTGGTTGTCCATTAGGCTATTATGTTTGAAGCCTTTTCCGTCAGCCATAATGGCTCCAAATACGTCAAGACTTGACAACGGATGGTCCAATGAACCCATAACTATAGAAAGAGAAAACAGTGTTATAACATACACCAAAAAGGTAGCCCGTGCATCAAATGACAACCATATGCATATGAATTTACCAACTACACCACCACCATAACCATCTTCACCAAAACTGGAACTGCCACCTCCACTTCCCAACTCACAAGGCAGAGCATCCCTGCCATAGGTTTCTCCACCATTATTCCAGCTTCCATTGAAATACCCATTACCACCTTTCCCTCCATGACCACCCCCGCCGCCACCACCACCTAACCTAGAATTGCTCCCTTTACCAACACCTTCCCTGCATCCTGCACTTCAAACTATGGCTAAGTTCAGTAAAGGAAACTGCATGATGGCCACGGTGGCCACCAGCTGACTCAATGACACACCTAATGCTGAGGAAGAGACGAGTCCACCCGCGTTGACTGTTACAGTTCTTCCACGTTGGACATGTATCACACTTCCCTTGACAAAACCATCAATTGCAATATCTTCTACTCGACATATCTGTTATACAATATCAAAACACAGCTGAGTCTTTCCTTTCAAGAATAGTGCTAATAACAGGCCAATGCACAAACCTGCAGTGTAAAAGGCAAAGAGACATTCAATGTACAGTCCTCAGGGGGATTGATTACTTCAAATGGGCATGTAGAACTGTCACAATAAAGTTTTGCGGACCTGAAAATGCACGAAAGCACCAAATTTCGATTCACAAGACCACAGGATTTTGTGTATACTATGCACTTTCCAAAAACTAATTCTACAATTCAAACTAAAAAATTAAAAATATGTCCATTACTGCAAACATTGCAGACTGGCTTATACAGTACAAATGCTGTTATGTAACATAACCTGCAGACCTTATGCAATTGCACGAGTCATATTCCAAATCTAAACTGTTCTAGTCTGTGTTCCATATCACAAACTCGACATAAATGAATCCAGTTATTAGTATGCCCTTTTCCCAAATATCATATGTTCCTAAATCTTTATATGGCATGAAGTTTTCTTCCAGTTATTAGTATGCCCTTTTCCCAAGTATCACATGTTCCCAAACCTTTATATTGCATGAAGTTTAGTTTCCATTCAATATGCACCATTTTTCAATCAAAGAGACCTTGAACATACTCAGCAAAAAAAGAGCTTCCGCCCGGTGGAGCATGCAGTAGTGCACCAGGTCCAATCTGTCAGAAGAAGACATATTATAGGCAAAACCAAAAAATCATCACAATGAAAATGACCACAACAATAAAAGCATAGTTCTCCCATATATCGGTCACTATAAAAAATATCATCTCAAGGAATAAGCACAGATTAATCAATATTGTGGTTAGCGCATTGACAGAACAATATTTGGCAACTAAGTAGATGCCAATCGGTGCCCTGAATTATTCGAACACCATTAACATTTGCATTTTTTACCTATACGAATTATTAGGCTTCAAAAATCTTTATCTTCAAAATCACGAGGCTTCCAAAAATCTTATACTTTCATTTTCGGAGTTCCGTGCCCCTTTTTTTCCCGCGGAAAGGGGGGGGGGGGGGGGGTCCTGCTGGGTCCGAATCTCTAGGCATTGAAAAAACTAGCCAGCATGCTGAGAGTGTAATGTTTACGGCCCACAATTGACCAAGGCTATTCCAATAGGGCCTCCTATGGTAAACAAGGAGATAAAACCTACTGCAAGCAATATTGGTGTTTAATATTGTATTGAACCTCGAGAGTAGGGATCATTTCCTTCTCACGAAACCGCACGTGATACTCTCGCATCATAGGGATTATTTTTTCTTCCGGCCCAAATCTCTAGGCACTGAAAAATGTAGCCAACTAGCCGGCATGCTGAGAGTGTAATCTTTACAGTTTGCAGCTAGCCCAATTTAACTGCACATGAAGTGCTGTCTATGAGACCTTCTCCTTCCAAGAGAAATTCTGTTCGGCATCCCAATATGTAGTGTGGCATTAACCTAAACCAACTGGCCAAAAATGTTTCTTTGGTGCCCAATCTTTGTGAAGTGATCCAGGGGCTGCCCAACATCCCCTCAGGATCTGTCTGACTAAAGAGTCCCAAACTCACCACAACAAACACAGCACAAACTTAAGTATCATATGCAGCCAACATAGCATGATCAGATTATACCCAAAACACCAAGTTCCCCTTCACACTGGAAGTTGAACTCCAGAACTCATCTCTGATACCTACATCAAAAGAGAACCTTCTTTGTGCAGTGTTACCACAAAATCTTAACTCAAAATCTAACTCCAGAAGCACATCAAATCAGTGGAGCATTCACACCACATACACGGCTCTTGTTTGAACATTCGACAAGTGAACAGAGTGGATATCCAGTCCTCGATTGTGTGGAAATGTTGGAAAGAGTTTGTGGAAAGGTAAAATCACCAACTTCAAATATTTGTGATATTGGACCAAGCCAATTTTCCACTCAGAAGAAGTACAACATGAAATCTGAAATGCTTTTTAATGTACCCAAGTAACTTTTTGCAAGAGAAGGGTAATTAGCTTGTTCTGTGAAGTCAAGGGTACACAAAGGTGTCTAGAAACTAAAATTCTCCGACTGAATGTTTTCATCGTCCTCTTTTAGGCTCAAACTAGCATTGCAACTTTCAGCCCCTATTTGCTGCCCGTTTGTCTCTTTCATTTGAATCCTCCTTCAGGATTATGTTTTCTAGAGCTGCAAATGCTCCTCCAGAACCTCTTGAACATCTTGATAGGGCATTTTTCCATTTCCTAAGAGAAGGCCCACCCTCTAATGCTAGCATTGAAATTAAAAAGGGCCCCACCCTCCAATGGAAATTTTGAAACTAATAAGGACAGAATACTGACAAAGCATCGATTAAAACTTTCTTAACCATAGTCATTCTTTAGAAAAATGCTCAAGACATGAATATAGCGAAAAGGAAAACTTTCTAACCATAGCCATTCTTTAGAAAAATGCTCAAGACATGAATATAGCAAAAAGTAAAACCTTCTATGTCTTTTAGCTTAAGTCACTTACATGAATATTATAAAACAACGATAAAAATAACCGTTCAGATTTTATACAATCTCCTGATCCTGATAATTTCAGCATCCCTTGCCCATGTATACCAAGATTTGCATTTGACAGAATGGAAGATTTCCCCTGTTACAATAACCAGATGTCACAGTGGATCAGAAACTGTAAACGGATACCAGCAGGTGAAGAGGTATTAACTTGCTATATGCATTATAGCATGACAAAAGGCTTCAGTTGCAATGTCAACAAGCATGTCCAAGAGACAGAATTGTGAGGAAGCCTGACAAAATTTCCAACAAATATTACATTTTGATTCCTTTGGAGTGCAGAGAGTGGTATTAAATTGAGCTATTAAGAAGGATAAATGGATACTTGCATAACAGGCACATGCACTATAAATAACAACGTCTGGAAAATTGATGTTTACATGAAAATATTCTTAAAAAAGGCATACCCTCAGAAAAACCAAATTGCTTGCTTCCATTGTGGAGGTGCTCACTGTAGAATCACCACCGCCATCGATTTGCAACACTGAATTCAACATCAACAACATTTTCACAGAGAGCTTTAATGCACCATACACCTGCAAATCAACAGATTTAAAGGCCAAGGAAACATCATTATAATTCTGAGCAGAAGGTGTGTAAGATTATTGAATCATCATATTTGATATTGATTCTGCCCATACCTTCAGCACAGAGTCTGTCATCACAACTTCTTCAGCAACGAGCTCAAACTCAGAACTTGGATACTGAGACAAACCAAAGATCAGAGTCCCTTCATTCGAGATACTAATTTGGCCACGGACCTGTGTGCCAAACAACCACATCAAACAAAACAGTCAGCTTTATGTGATAGAGCTTTGCAAACTTTTCAAAAACTGGACTTACCAGGACCCTACTCCATAGAAGTGGAACCACCACTTTTGCCCGACACTCAACAAAAACATTTGCCCACAGTGGATGTGTCGGAAAGTCCAGAAGGGGTGTATCAGTTGCTGTAGTCTTATTTCCATTACTTACAATCAGACTTTGTGGAACAATGTCAAACCTTGTACCAGCAGCACCAGCATTTGTAGGGCAAGCAAAACTGTCACCACCTGTAATTATTGCAGTATACGATAAAATGATTTGATTCTTAAGACACAATAAATCTACTAATTAAGCAGAAAGTAGACTCTTGTTAAAGAGTTTTTCTTTCCAGAAAAACAAAGCTTTTTAAGAATATGCCAAGAAAAGATCAAAGGGAGATTTTGACCATGCACGAAAATCTCCACCCCATCTTGCCTGTAACACTCAATAGCCACACGCCCACCACCTCCACCTGCATGACCACTTCCACCTGCTGCACTTATTTCACCATTTCCCTTCCTGAAAATATTTTTGCCAAACATAGGATTAGTCATTAGTCATCATGTCTTTATTTTGTCTTTTAAAGAGAAAGTTCTATTGAATGACTAAAAGCACCATACCAGAATAATTAAACAATAAGTTTATTTATGCAGAGATAGGGGCATAAATGGACAAGTATTTAACCTGATGCAATGATAGAATTTTGAGTACTTTGTGAGGCTGCTTGATATTACATAAAGCATGGTATTGTGTAGGACAGTAGATCAATCAGAAAAAGAAAAGATTACGGCATACGCATTCCCTATAGGCTCAAACTAAAACAGATTCCAGGATCATAATGGATCGTCTATAGTCACTAGGCATGAAGGTCTCAAATGGATTTCCCTTCCCAATGCAAAAGTGTGAGAAGATGTCATTAGTAACTTCTCCATTCTCTTTTATGTGCCTGTCCATGTTAATAAGCAGTTGCTGGAACTCCATCAGCTATTTCCCCTCTTACTAAATACATAGAGATAGAAGTGATTCCCCTTAAATCAATAGCATATTGTTCCCTGTTACGGTATTATCTGAATGATTTTCCTTTGTATACAAAAGTGCCATTAGCTGGAGGCTAGAGTTTAACAGACGTTGGGCAGCCCATGCAGAAATTTTGAAAAACAACAAGCTGCTGAACCTCCATGACATGACAAACTGTATAGGAGGGTCCCAAGTTGGTAAATTTAGTCTGAATTGTGTGGTGGGCCTCTCAATCTGGCCATTTTACATCCATTACGCAGTGGTTCATGCTATACTAATAAATATATATGTGTTTAAGCTCTCTATGTACAATATTAGTGCCAAAAAGCAACAAGCTTGCCATTACATAGGAAAAAGCAACACAAAACCAAAGCTTTTTTAAGGTATACTCACATTTTTAAAGCCTGTATGATAACACTACCACCTGATCCACCACCTCCCTTTTCCCCTCCAGACGCTCCATCAGCATCAATGGTACCATTTAACTCCAAAAGATTCAAAAGAGTTATGTTGATTCGTCCTCCTCCACCACCCCCATAATCTTCATCTTTACTTATGGTTCCTCCCTTGCTTCCGTAGCTCCAAGGCTTAAATAGAGAAGCCCAGGCATAAACATCCCCACCCCAAATGTCATCTTGTACTTTCTTTGGGTCAGTAATGCAACAAGCTCCTCTTCCTCCATGCCCGCCCCCAGCCCCATCCAACCCCGAGGGCGTTCCACTTGTTTGAGGCGGAGGTGATCCTCCTAAACCCCTTGTGCTGAGTGCCGAATCTTTGTCAAGATAAGCACTATTTGCCTGTATTACTAAGGTCCCAGACTTAATCTGTGAATTTTCCCCGAGGCTCACATTACCCGTGATATTTACCACAATTGTGCAACCTGGAACCGAACAACTAATAGTAACATTGGGAGCCACAATAAGATTTCCATCCCCTGCAATACACACATCATCCTCCAAAAAAACGTTTTCATTGAAGATGCATGACGTATCAAAGGAGCCAGTTCCTTGAATATCGAGGCAACTGACAGGTGGTGTGACAAGAAATGGCAAACAACCTGAAGGTTTGCCACCCCATGTTTTATGAGAATGGCTGGTCCAAAGAACTATCGAATTATTTCCGGCAGCAGCAAACAGGTTCTGGTGTTCCAAAAAGAAAAATATAATTGCGAGAAGTAATCCCTTCAAATTGAACTCCATTAGAGATCCTTCTCCTCATCCCAGCTGGGGTAATGTCAGACTTTAGGGTTTTGTGGAAGCAATGACTATACAAGCTCCTTAGCAAGGTTGCTCTATGCTAAATCTATCCAATAAGAAGTTCCAACAGCCAGTTAAGGTGCCACAACCTTTCGTGCATCAACGCGCAATTACACAAGGTCACCTGGACACTAACTTTTCTGCACAACATTCCAAAACTACTTTCGCTTTTCCACAAATTTCAAATGCATGTAATTTTTTATCAACCTTTCCTGCTAATATATATAAGGTTCTTCAATTCCAGTCTCCATTACCATACAATGTCTCTTTTGGGCATTTTTCGCAGTGCTCCCATCTGGATTTCATCTTGAACCATTAAATGCTCATCCATAAGGACACCTGTATAACAACCAAACATAGAATCTTTATCAATGCAAGGGAATGTGCTTATGGGAATTAGATCATCTTAATTGCGATCATAAAATAGACTGGACACTTCCAACATGTTGCATATGATGTGTACAGATAATGAGACTAAAGTCCGGATGTACTATCCCCACCAATAGACGCAAGATTCTCATTTCCTTGGTGATCATGCAACGGTCTTCTGATCGATGAGTTCATATGATCAAATGCCACATTTCTAAGTTTGCCCAATTCATCCGTGCTAAAGATTTCTCCCGAGCTCCAAGGCAAGGCTCAGAAACAGAGCCAAACTTACAGGAATAAAATTTGGCGCAAGAAACCTACAGGAAAAAATACAAAAATTTATGGGAAATAATCTCACCGGAAGAAGGAAGAGAGGTGAAAGTGGTCCGAAGCCATAAGTTGTGAGTTGTGATCCAGCTCCAAGAATTCACAGATCTTGCAGCGCCGAAGGCGGATAAGCGAGGGGCTCGATCGCCGCTGCGAGGGAAAGAATCGGCAAGCTGCCGAGCTCTCCTTTCTCCTTCTTGGGCCAAAGAGGAGGCTATGGAGAACAAGAACTCGCCCACTAACGCAGACCTCGGTGCGTAACTAACGAAGAAATTAACGTTTATACATGTTAACTCCAGTTTAACTTTACCTTACGCCTCGCAATTTTAACCGTCGAGATCTTGCCACGTTGCATACAAACGATCCAGATCTCTCTACGTATGCTGCACTTTTTCAATGACATTTTAAAATAAATTGATAAATGTAATATATTGTTCAATTTAGAGGGTGACGTGATTGGGCTTCTATTGTTCCTTTGGGCTTTGGGCTTTCGGTTGTGTGTGTTTGTGCGTGTGTGCGTGTGTGTTTTTTTTTCAGACGTGCTCATCTGTTATGTGGTCGGTCGATTGAAATATCGTGACACAAATGTCTTTGGATATGACCACACATGACGACCCTCCCCCACCTGTCCCTCCACATGAGAGCATCATGGCGCGAATGGCTCATCCCATAAGAATCTACAACTCGATCGACACTTGACATGTACAACTGTCTGCCTGCTTTACCTCATAGTCTTCATGCTTCTGCCCACTTGTTGTCGTGCAATGAAGCATCCATGTACAGTGGCCTGATAATAATATCCATCCATTTCTCCAATAGCTGCAGAAAATATGCATGACAAATAGAAGAAGTGTAATCTTGTTGCCTAATATGTTATGTGTGAGGATATGGAGGATAATAAACAACTTATAATACTACAAAACTTGTTTGACGACACCTCTTTGTAAATAAACAAATATGGATCTTTGTCCTACCTATGTACAACGATGCCATGGGCCCAGTAGGGGCTTGAGCACATAATTCACTTTGGCATCCTAGATCTTGATAGTACCATTAAGATAGGACTGCAATTGGTATCATGGCAAAAGTATCCCAATTTTGAGACTTAGGCCTGGGTTTGAAGGCTTGATTAGTGTGTGGGGTTTTTTTCAATTCTAGATGTCAAAAACTCATCTCTCTACTATGCGAAATTGGTCTTTCTGAAAAGCTCTTGGCCAGACCTGTTTAATGATACTAATTTCATATGCATGCAAACTACTTATCAAAATGTTTCTACAAATTACTCTGTCACCAGCGTATATTTGTCTGTATGATCTCAAAATTCAAATTGTGAGCTCACGGATCTACTGTATGCAACGTGGGGCATTTTGCAATTTTGTGGGCGAAAAATACATATGCAACAGGCATAAATGGTCTAAATGGAAAGGTCTTTGCCATCCCTATCCAATGACATTGTCTTCATGCACATGGATTCGCTAAAACCAAAGATTTTTACAAAAATGTATGACACCAGTGTACAGTGGTTTCTAGGTTCTCAAAACTCAAATAAAGTATTGTCGGATGTTCCATAGTATGAGATTATTTTCCAAGTACTCTTTATGCAAGGAGCTCCACAATAGCCGAATTTATATTTTCTGGAAAGCTTATATCTAGGGCTATCCAACGGTGCAAGAATCATGTATAACAAACGTTTCTCTCTAAAGTTCTAGCATAAAATGGTTGACATTGGTTTACATGTGATCCCTAATTTTCAAATTTAATTTTGAGAAATATATGATTCATTGTACATCGATATGAGCTAATTTTGCCAAATCTTGGCTAGAAGCAAAAACATTTGGCCCAGTTGGTGTTCCATGGTCATGTCCAATCTGGTTCCCCTGTTTAGATAACTTGACAATTTTACTAACAACTTTGACACTGACAACTCCAATATCTCACTAGTTTCTACTACCACACACTTGGATGCTTCGATCAGGTTGTGCATCATAGCAGGCTGAAAAGCCATGTATGCCATGTAAAACAACAGTCACAAGGCAGAGATGTACGCTTGGGATCACCAGGCACATCTCTGCAGGCCTTGATCAATATGGGTGGAGTTGCGGGGTTCAGTGATATCTCTCACCACCTGGAATGGCCTGGAACAGGTATAGAAGGCCTTCTTGGCACGAGCAGTTGGGGTTAAGTCCACAGTTCCATACCAAATTCGGTTGCAGAAGACAAGTTTCTTGCCCATACAGAGGACCACACTGGACTGCCATATCATTTACTTCCAAAAGGAGGTTGGAATGGGTGATGCCCACTTGCCCAATCTTGCTTTGGTTGTAGCAATAGACCCAACAGCGCCTCAAACCTTGTTGGAAGGACAAGTAAGCTCAGTGGTTCTCTCAATAGAATGTGCAAGCGCACAGGTGCGTGCGGGTACGAACGAAAAAAGGATCACAATCAATTGAGGATGTACCTTGATGCTTGCATCAGTAGCAAACTTTGGGGCGCAGATGCTCTGACACATATCAAGATGGCACATTATCGCAACAGGCCAATCCCATCCTCACACTAGGCCCCTAGCAGTATTTGCATACCCACTTGCCCATGAAGAAGCGCAGACTGGTAGCTTCTATCCACACAGGTGCACATCATCTCCACATTGAGACTAGCAGATGGACTCGCAAAGCACGCGAGGACAGGATCTGTCAAGCCAACTGGGCCATACACTTCAGATTTGCCCAACATTGAATCATATCTGGGCACGGTATGTTCCGTTAGTTATGCTTAGCCAGCCATTGTATGTGCTATTGAACATGGCCTCCGTGGGCTTGCTGGATCATACCTTCAAGAAGTCATGGATACACGAATCCACTGTGTCTTCTGGTGTAATATTGAATTGTGGTTTTCTACTACTGTACAGTATATCAACATACTTATTACTGCTAAGGTTTTTCCCTCGAAGATCCTTCAGGGTGGGTTTTTTTAATCATGACAGTAGAACGCTTGCTATTCTCTTTGTTTGGCTCCCATAGATCAATTGATATCTGTGG
The DNA here is from genome assembly GCA_011763485.2 of Isoetes engelmannii. Taxonomy (NCBI): domain Eukaryota; kingdom Viridiplantae; phylum Streptophyta; class Lycopodiopsida; order Isoetales; family Isoetaceae; genus Isoetes; species Isoetes engelmannii. The sequence goes on along the minus strand of JAANSK020093352.1, from coordinate 8,872 downwards.
ACGATAAAAACTCTATTCTATTTTATTCTCTGCCAAAACTTTCAAATGCACTGGAGTGCATCGAAAGCATTTTTGCATTTCTGAAGTTGGGGAGCGTAATTCCGAAGCTAAAGAGGAAGATGACATTATCGCCATGCCACTTCAGCATAGAATCGGAATGATCATGCCTAGGGGTGCATTGGCTTCCATGTGATCTATAGAATAAAGTGAAGTAAATCTAATCATGATGTGATGATGAATAGACGTCCTTTAATTAAAAAAATAAAATGAAACAATTCCAAAGCAATACATAAGGAAGATAGAGATGGAACCAATAATAAGGAAGAAAATAAAATGAAACAATTCCAAAACAATACATAAGGGAAGGTAGAGAGGGAACCAATGGCAAGGAAGAGATACTAGACTGACGTCCTTCAATTAAAATAAATAAATAAAATGAAACAATTCCAAAACAAGACATAAGGGAAGGTAGAGAGGGAACCAATGGCCAGGAAGAAAATAAAATGAAACAATTCCAAAACAATACATAAAGGAAGGTAGAGAGGGAACCAATGGCAAGGAAGAGATGCTGCTGTGAGAGGACGTCAAAAACTGGTCGTAAGAATGAACATCACTTATATAGGTGGCTCGTCCCTTCCTAGAATGCCGATCCAATGGCTCGGATCGATGCCATTTGTAACATTAAATTTAAAAGGTTGAGAGAGGGTATGAATCGTGCACAAGGAAACATTGAAAGTAAAATATCTTTGTCAATTAAACTACATGGCTTAGAAGCTCTTCATATGAGATATTGCATATGTTTTTCTCGGAAAGAATTGGGTATATAGCCCATGGATCTATCTGCAAACATAAGAATCATTCATATACCTTATTTTGGATCAAGACTGATGTAATCAAAATTGAACCATTTTTTTTCCCTATTTTATTCAATGGTCGAGATTGAGACAAAAAAATATGTGTTCAGCCATTATTGAAAAATTTGATCCATTTTATCACGGTCTACTAAATCCATCCTTAGGACCAACCTGGAATATACTACATGAGACTAAATGCTAGCCATCAAGATCGGAACTCTAGAATTGGAATACCAACAATATAAAATATGCCTAAAAAAAAAACTTGCACATTGAATACGTAATGGTCACATCATGAAAACCTACAAATCAATTGCTCATCGGAATTCAAACATGAGTATCATCTTTGAGCTTTAACATAATGAATCTAGTATACATTTCAATTTCACGTTTGGATTTAAAAACACCCATCACAACAAAGGGGAAAGATCTCCAAAAGTTGTTGCGAAGGTGATGCCGAAGCAAGGCAACTGGGTCAGAGCCCATTTCAATGAATTGTGCTGGCAATAATAGAAATCAAACCTACGATGACAATAACATACATTGGTCCAAAGAAACATCAACCTAATCTGCAAGACACACAAGAATAGAATAAGATTTTTATCGTCCACGGAGGTGTTAATCATGTAAACGAGGTAAAATTTTGAGCAGAAACCTAAGAACTAAGAAACTTTGTTGCTCTTGTAAAGCACACCCGCAAAATACAGAGAGCATCATATCACCGCTTTAGAAACACTATGAAAAAATTAGAATCTTGCCGCCGTTGTGCAACTGCAAAATACAGAAAGCATCATATCACCACTTTAGAAACACTATGAAAAACACAGGTTGCCTGCCACAATCCGCTAAACTTGGTCCTCACTTATAAAAAACGAACTCCAAAAATCTTGCCTGCCTATCCAGCCAAAATACTAACAGTAGAAAAATGACCATATGACACCTTAATTATCATGCCCCAACCAACTGGACAAAAGCATTTAGACGTTGAGGTTTGACCCTCCATATATGATAATTAGATGCCGCTTCCCCAAGATCCTCTCGAGCAGTCTCTTGTGGGCCCCAAACCGTATCAATTCATGGGTATTACATCATTCGCCTATGAGGCAATTTATCCATTGGGGCGCTCCCGTGGAGACTTGAACTCGAGACTCGGCTCTGATACCATTTGATACGACACCTTAATTATCATACCAACCGACTGGGCAAAAGCATTTAGACGGCGAGGTTTGACCCTCCATATATGATAATTAGGTGCCACCTCCCCAAGACCCTCTCGAAATATCTTCCATGGGCCCCAAACCATATTAGCCTAACCCTACCTTTACCATACACAATGGTTTACCATCCACAAAAATAAAAAATAGCAATTCCCGCAACCATATGATTTCCAAACCATTGCAAACTAGCCCATTTGACCCTCATGGGTCACATTATTGGTGATCCTCCCTTAGTATGAAAAAATATAGATTGCTGATGTGGCAAGGCCAATTTGAGCATATACAAATGTGAAGTCTTTTTAGCAAGATTCTAAGGTGTGGCAACGGCTAGAGATGGCATTGCACGGGCGCAAAGACAGCAGCATGCCTTGTAGGGCATGTGCAGAATGAGCCGATGGATTTGACTTGCACAATATTATAATTGCATCATTGCTATTGATGGAAGACACGTAGTAGATGGATTGAATTCCATTCCTTCTCTGATGCAGTTGCACAAGCTGCTGCAACTCCATCAATGTCTGGTCCACCTTCTCTCTTCTGCAAATATGTTAGGACTTCCTTTACTATGGCTCCTTCTCCATCACGAGTAGCTTTTCCATGGCCTGAGCAAAAAAAATTCGATTGCATCCTGATTTTGTTTTCCCAATGGTACCAGTTTGCTTAAACCAATGCCATTCTAATTCCAATATTTGCAAATGTATTGAAAGTACCATACTTGATTACGTGATAGAAGATTTTTCTTGATTTGTACTGGGCAACATAATCATCTGACCATACCTGATGCTACTTATTGTGTTCACCACCATTTTTTTCAACTAGTTTAGGTGCAGCTTGAATGCACGCCTAACAAAGATATTATCATGGCATATGTCATTCGAGACAAAAAAAAAAATATACAGTTTTCTTCATTTTACCTGTAATGCTGAACATTGTTATGTGAACTACAATGGAGATCTACTTGGGACTCCAATGCTCAAACTGGACTCCTTAAATGGCTTTAGCATGTGATTTTCAGCAAAATCACACATAGAAAAGCAAGTATCCTTCTGGATTGAATTCCCTACTTTATCATTGCGCATTAGAGTTGTGATGCACAAACTGCTTCAAGTGATTGAACAAGTCTGCCATCATAATATTTGCGGGACCAATTTTGTTTAATAATCTTAGTCTTCTAGAAGTACCTTTCTTGGAAGGTTCATACACATAACAATATGCCTTCCAATCCATATCATTGCCAATACTTGGAGCAACCTGGCATAATTCAATCTTCTTTGTGCCACAATCATTACAACTGCCATTGATGTATTCCAATTGTGCCATTCCTGGAACTCATCTTTCTCGCATACAATAGACCTCCACATAGAACTTACGTTTGTGGAAGTTGCCAGCATTGCTAGGCACTTGCCTCCATTCTCAAATGAGGCACATACCTCACGGTTGCAGCTGCAATTTTGATGGAGTTTGGTCCTCATCTCATTAAAGGCCTTTTTGTAAAGGTCATGCTCATGCTATATACAACAACATGTATTCCTCTCTCTCTCAATTTTCGAATGCAATCCGATTTCAGGTACTCAAGTTGCCTTATATCAATCTCAATATCCTTACATTTACATATGCCTAATTTATCATTTGCCTAGCAGATGGCTCGGTGCTCACAGTGCCAGCAGAGCTCAAGCAACATCTACACAATCACTTCCAGGCCTTCTTTGCTGAGCGACATCTTCCATTCCAGTCAGAGTTTCAATAGAGGCGGCCATAACAGCTAATGATCTAGGTTCGGCAGTCCTTGAACTAAAAAAAGGCAAGTGCCCAGGATTGGATAGTATGCCAATTGAGTTCTTTCAAGAATATTGGGAATGGTTGGAGACATTTGTCTATGATGCCTTTTGTGATTTTTGTCAGTCTACTACTTCGGATAGAATTCTGAACACAGGGGCCATCTCACTCATACCTAAGGTTAAGGATCTCCATACTATATCAGACTGGCAGCCAATCACCTTGTTGTCATCTACGTATAAGATCTTTGTCAATACTTTTGCAGAACGGGTAAAGGAAATCTTGGATGAGTCCATCTCTACAACTCAATCAGGCTTCCTTCCAAAAAGATCTAATCTGAATAATGTAGCTGCTGCTTACGAGGGAATCTATTGGGCATGTCGGTGGAACCTTCCTGTTGTGTATCTCAAGCTTGATTTTGCGAAGTCATACGACAATGTAAGCTGGGAGTTCATGTACCTATGTATGCTCAGATTGGAATTTGGGCAGCAATTCACGGCAGACATCACGAAGCTACATGTATCGGCGCCCCGGCGACTGTTCTGTTCCATGGTGAGCCATCGGAGGTTTTTCCACTTGGTCGTGGTATTCGTCGGGGATGCCCCTTAGCGCCACTGCTCTTCACAATTGTGGCGGAGGCTTTGTCACAGTTATTTACTGTTGCAACAACAAAGGGGCTTCTCCACGGTCTGGCTTTGGAGGATGGCACATAGGAAGTTTGTAATCAATATGCAGATGGCACATTTCTCTTTCTGATCGCTAGCGCTGAGAACCTAGGAGCTGCCAAATTGCTCTTGGATACATTTTCATTGGCTTCCGGTGTGCTTGTGGGGTGGCAGAAGTGTACATCTTGGATACTCCGACTCCAACATGTGGCCATGCATATCTATGGAAATTACTTGCTCATGGACAGACCACCAAGTGGATTCCAGTTGGCATTCATGTTGGTGCTGGAGCTACATGGGAAGAAATTATTAAGGGTTTGGAGAAGCACTTGTTTTGGTGGTCCACCGCAAAGTTGTCCCTTGCTGGTCGCATTACAGTGGCAAAGTCAGTCCTCAGTAGCACCCATATCTATATGGCATCTTTACTGCTAGCCCCACAGGTCAAAGTACATGAGCTCATTGCAATACTCTAGAGCTTTATATGGGCTGGTACTGAGGAAGGTGATGTTTGGTTATAGTGGCTTGGTCTAAACGCATCCTCCCAAAATGGGCAGGTGGTCTGGATATGATGGACTTTTTACTGCAGAGCAAGGTCTTCATCTCAGAATTCATTTGGAGGCTCTTGAATGGTGAAGATGACTCTCCTGGTCTACGCCTTCTTAGGCAATCCCTTAGTCACTATATAAACAAAATTTCTACTCTCCCATTGGGATCTCACATTATGGGAGAAGGTCGCGAAAAATTTGCCTCTTAGGGTGGAGATTGGTGTTACAAAAAGGATGTCCTGGGCTGTCACGAAAATATCCGCATAGGAAAGCATTTTTTTCAGCTTAGTATATCGCCTCCTCTTAGCACCACAACCCCTCCCACTGCCAACTGGGTGGCACCTGCAAGTTCCGCAATGCAATTTGCAGCGTACATGGCGTTGGCTCTGGGATACACTGCTCCATCCTAAAGTGTCGGTACTTTGGTGGCAGATCATTCATAGGTGCATGCGTGTTAACACCTTCAGGCATCGCTATGATCCCCGCATATCTGCAGTATGCCTGCTCTGCCTTTCAGACGTGGAAACTCTTGATCATTGTTTTTTCTCTCGCCCAGAAGTTCAACCGGCATGGTCTTGGTTACAAGGTTTATTCAACTGCGTATTGGATTGCCAATGCATCCTCTTGGCTTCCTACCCTAGTGCCTGGCCCCTAGTTCGACAGAGGGCATTCCATCTTAGCTCTGGTTGGCTCCTCTGATCAATATAGGAACATCATAGACACCATATTTTTCATGGCACCTACTCATCTGCTCGCGGTGTTATTACTGTGGTCCAGGCTAACTTAGCTCGATACCGATGGCTTATAAGTGTTCCTCCCTTGACCCAGAGGTGAGGGATTGTATCTGCATTCAGTACCTTCAAATTGGTTCCTATCATTAGTCTCATATTCTGGAGTAAGTGCACTGTGCTCAGGCTCTTGTTCATGTGGCTTCTTCGTGTGCTTACACAGGTAATGAGACATGTCTATTCTGTAATGTTTATTACTGATTAATAAACTGTTTGCTTTCGTCCTTCCAAAAAAAAAAAAAAGAAAAAAAAAAGACATACATTTGATCAAATAGAACTCTACATTTACATATCACTTATCCATAATTGAACCTTTTTGTCACTTCTGAGTGTCAACGTGGACTGCATCACTATTATACATTTACATGTACAGTGATTATAATGTAGAATGCCATGTATAACATAATTAATTTTCACAATCAACTGCCGACCTGTTTACATCTTCAATGAGGAATTTTTGTTGAAATACATCTGCATTATAATGTACAGATAATCTATTATGAAGAAAGCTAACACGGTTTTAGTCCAATGCTAGAACAAATGCATTTTAAAATGTAGATTACTTAGTAATTTTTAAAATATAAAATTCCAAAAATATATACAGTTACAGTAAAAATACTCAAAGTTATAAAAGCAAAAGTACCGTGATCCTGACAACCTTCTTTTTGCAGGAATTTGTTGATATGGCGACCATTACCTTGAAGGTGAAGGATTTAAAGTATGAAAAACAGTTTATAATCCTGGAAGAAACTGCTTGGAAGAAATTAATGGAGGTCATGAGTAAGTGGATGAGTAAAAAATTATTTGATGACCATGGTGAACTTCCAGAGAACTCAAGTAAACTCTATTTCAACAAGATATGACTCAGATATCTTAGGGGAGTGTCAAATGTAGAGATCTCCCAGTGATTGGATGAAATTTTGGAAGACAAGTTTTTTTGAATGTGCAACCAGGCTATTCGGGTAGATTTGATTGCAAACAAAGGGCACTGGACATCAGAACCCTTTCATTTATGCGAAGGGAAATTTTATCTTATGCAAACAGTTTGCTACAATAGGAGTATTCTAAATTTGAGAATCTAGTAGTGGATTACGCAAGTTTCACAGAGCATATAATTTTAGACACAACGGATTCAGATCTTGAATACATGAAAGGCAATTATAATAAAGACCATGTTCTTGGTAACTTGTCTATTGTGTTTTTGGAACCGATCAGGGCTATTCTTAAGCCGTCAGAATCTAAAAAGATGAAGAAAAAAAAGAAACACCGTCCACCTAGTTACTAAGGTGGGTATTCCAATATCTGAGTTCATTGCAGAAAATGCAAATCTCCTCTTCATCGATATCTGTTTTTAAAAAAGTTGGGAGTGCAAAAAATACACGAAATTGTTTATGAGAATAGATAACCACTTCAAAGATCTATCATCTAGTGGTGTTAATGCGAGCAGTTAACTTGCCCAATTGCATGTACAGTCTAAGTCAAATCCAGGGCATGTTCCATATTTCCCTTGGCACATATGAAGACCAAGGATGGATAAGTAGTAAGAAAGTGAAGGAACATCAACACTATATTAGTCATATGTGCATCAAATAGGAGCGAGGCAGGGCTCATACCATTGCAACCCCTGAATTTGACTTGCGCCTAAACACGGTGAGCATTGTACCGAGATGCATCATGTTGCCACCTATGCCGCTCACAGGCATAGAGGAAGCTAATGAAAAAATCAGGAAAAAATTTCAAACGTATTTCACACGTTCCCGTTCTAGACTTCTTTTCCACTGATACAACTTCCCGTGTGGTCCTCGTGCAAGGTAAAAGGGGTCTGGCCTTCGAAAGCGATGATAAAGTATGTAGATTTCTTAGATCTTTGAAAGAAACAATGAGCAAATATTCGGTACTTATATGAAGACAACAATTATTATGACAATATCAACAATTCAAGACTTCACTTCCAATAATTGATATTTCAATACTCCATTACCAATGGTTGAAGGATATAAGTATTTTTAACACCATTAAACCAAAGTCATAATTCAAAGAATTTTCATTGATCTCGTTCCCGACAGCACAAGCCCTAACCAAGTTCAGGTAGGCTATCATTCAATCAAATTCTATTATCTCCAACCGTATCTAGCACAGACTGTGCCTTCAGCTTATATCATACACGGATTCGACCGATTTGCCATTAAGTTCTGCAAATCGCCTAAAAGGGAGGAGCAAATTCTCTGGGTGGTAACATGCATAAATGAGGCCCTATTTATAGGAAAAAGTTGGGGCAAAATTTTGAAGTACTAACTTTGGAAATATTTTGAGCAAAGTAGGCTGGTATTGGGTTAACTAGGATATTCTTTAACTGGGACATTTGCATTTGAAGACAAATTTGCAAGGGAAGTTTTGGAGGACTCTCACTTAGTGCCAAAGGCACTTGTGAGAGTCTCACACATGCCATTCGAGTTAGGTGGGAGTTGTGGGGTCTTTCTAGGGAAAAACTGACTCAATCTAGAATTTTGATAGCAAAAGTGAGCTATACACATTGCAGGAAGCTCACTGGTGCTATCATGTTGCTAATTTGGACAAGTTTTAAGAAAAAATGATAAACTGATCTGGGACGACTCTCACTTAGTGCCAGAGGCACTTGTGTGAGTTTCACAGAGGCTCCAAACACTAGGTGGGAGTCGTCTAGCTTCCACCATAAAATAAATGTTGAAAACATCCAAACTAGCAGAAATGCAGGGTTGGGGACAGGGTAGGATAGGAAGAGCAAAGAAGAACTGGAAAAGAAAAAGAAAGGAAGCTTTACTAAGGGCCAAACTAGAATGGGATTAAAGGTTAGTAGGAACTATGGTTTGATTTCTTTCTAGCATATGAACATTTGAAGCAACTAATGGGCCCTCCTTGCTTGACCTTCGGGTAAAAGCACGCTAAGGTGTCTCAAAAACGTGCATTTTTTACGCCACATTTGTGTACCTTGTTTGTGGTGGAATCGGGTGGTGCATAGCGAAGCGGAAATCGCGGGAACGCGATTAA
>JAANSK020093241.1:0-16235 GCA_011763485.2 Isoetes engelmannii | reverse complement strand
GATAACAGTAGCGACCAAGAAGTTGATGAATGAGTATCTCCAAACCATTGTAACCGTTGCACTCTTGTAATGAAAGACACTTTTGCACTCTTTTTAATGAAAGATACTTTCTTGTGGTTTCAACAAGGCGTCTATACTTTTCGTCTCAAACATTTGTATAGAATTAAGTTATCACAACAAATTCAATTATCGCAACAACTCTACACTTTTTTGGGACAATTGTTTTAGACAACTTATTTTTTTACGTTTAACTTGCATGAACATGTAATAACGAACCATTCCAAGTGACGATGATGCAGATGAAGGTCCACAAGGTGCGAGGTCCAACCCGTCCACCTGGCATACTATTGTCGTCGACCTTAGTGCCCTGATAACCTTCACCCAATCGTCATAGTCTTAAATTCCATTACTACTTGTCCCTTCGTGTGTTGTAGAATCTCGCGAAGAAGTATTCCTTGCACGCGAAGGGGCCAAACAACCATGGACCATTTAAGTGGATGACGATCTAGGGGAAGGTTCACATGCCCTTTTATCTCGTTGTTTGAACTATCCATCTACCACAATGTCAGAATCTATCTATGCAAGGTAAGTTTCCTTGGCATCCACCCGTCGACGATTATCCCACTCCAACCGAGTCTCTCCAGGATGTTGTGTCCTATTTTGGATTGATTTTGTTTGCCCATCTCTTTGTGTGAATATTATAACTTAGCCTCGAGCTAAGCTGCATTGACCCACAGAGATGAACAAAAAGGGTTTGTGGAAACCTCCGTACTTTTGAATTCAAGTAATGGAGATGGGCATATCAAAGGTTTCGTCTATTTCTGATCTTCTTATTCGAAACATCTAGAATACAGGAGGGATTTTAGATGATTCCAACTAGAAAATTAGAAATAGACTCAGCCGTGATCTCAAAAGTTTTAAATAGCACTGATTTTGCAGCCTACCTCGTCCACTGTGTTCTCTACCCAGAAGCACGGAGGCTGCCACACCCCTTTGTTTGCTCATCTCTTTGTGTGAATGGAATTTAGCGTCGAACTAAGCTGCATTGACCCACATAGATGAATAGAAAAGGTATGTGGAAACCTCCGTACTTTTGAATCGAGGTAATGGCCATTCGACTTCAGTGCGCCTGCCCTGGAGACTCCCACCCTTAGAGGGAGCGGGATTTACAATGCCTCAAAATGCACAGCTCTTTGTGCAATGGAGCTTGACAAGTAATCAAGCGATCGTGACACAGAGAGCACATACAAAAAGAGGCATCGTAAATCCCACTCCTTCTAGGGGTAGTAACAAGAATCCTAGTGTCCTCCATTGTAATCCATGGGAAAATAAAGCCTTAGTGGTCAGATGCCTACAAATTGCCAGTTGATATTTCGGATATTGTTATTTATATCGATAAAAAACAATATTCGAAATATTGACTGGCAATCTTTAGGCAAACTAAGATGGGTATCAAAGCTGCATTTTCCCAGAGAGACAATATTAGAGCCTTTGTGTGCAACATACGACAATCCACGCATGAGGTGCGAAGATCACCTTACTTCAAGTCATAATGCTGCCCAAGATTCACCATCGATGACAGCAGTTAGATGTTCACATGGGTGACGCCTAACCGTTGCCATTGATGGATGAATCTTAAGCAATATGGGATCCTCGCACTCATGCGTTATTGAGGCACCTTGCATAGGATAGGAACTACACACCTTGCATAGGATGGGAACTCTAGTATTCTCTATTCAGGTATCGTTATTGTCTCTTAAACAGCTGCAACACCCTTCATTGCATAACGCCCTCTTGCAATTGTACTATATATTAGTGAGATGATGATCAATTCTGTTAAGGAAATGCGCATGCAGTTTCTCCGCGATCAACCATCAACTTACCAATATGACCACAACCCCAAAAGGGCAGTGTACAATAAAAGGTATTGTTATTGTCTAAGGGACGGTAATGATACCTTTGTTTTCGCGCTTGTTCGAACGATGGAGCTTAGTATTAGTGACCAAGCTACATTACCCAAATATGAGAGGAAAGAAAGAGTGGAAAGTCATGGCGTCTCTATTCATCTGTCAAGGAGCTTCAGAGTGAAGGTGCCATGAATTCCCAAGCCTTCCCTTTGCTCCTATTCGAATGATGTAAATTAGTGCTAGTAATTAAGATACATTGTCCAAATAGGAGGGGAATAAAAGATTGGAAACTCACGGTACCTCTACTCGTTTGTCTATTTCTGATATTCTTATTCGAAACATCTAGAATACAGGAGGCATTTTAGATGTTTCGGATAAAAGAATCAGAAATAGACTCACTCACAATATTAAAAGGCAAACAAATTGGGTATCACTATAATGCATTTTTCAAAAAGAGACAATACTAAAGCCGATAAGGATTTTGTTACACCCAGGTGCATCGTTTCACTACCTCAAGTGCGAAAAGATCATCAGAATTCAGCATGAAGTTATGGGGGAGATTCTCCATCGATTGCAGCAGTCGCGCCACTATGGTACGGCCTATGTGCGCGCTATAGTTACGTCTCACTGCCACAATTAATGAAGAATCATGCCCAGCACTGAAGGTTGAATTTTGATGAGCTGATCGTGTTTGAAGTTGTACTATGATGCGCCTAGAGACTCCCACTGTTAGAGGGAGCAGTATTTCTGATCCCTCAATTCAAGCGTCTCTTTGTGTGATGGAGCTCGACAAATAATCAAGCGATAGTGACACAGAGAGCCGGCTTAAAAGAGGGATCGTAAAGCCCACTCCTACTAAGGGAGGTAACAAGAATCCATGATGCTCACTATTTCTCTAAAAGAAGTGTAGCCTAGCATGACCTGACAAAGAATTTTGAGACACATTGAAGACAATGAATACAAAATGGATGCACTTGTAGATGTTGGGATAGATTCTGGAACGACATACTCATGTTTCTCCTTTGCCCATTCCATGCGCTCGGACAAGGGAGAGACCGAAGTAAGCAATTCCAAAATCTAGCCCAACAACTACAACCAAATTCGTGTATGAATGTCTAATAATCTGTGTAGAGGTGACTGAAAACAGAACTCGATCCCAATACCAAGATCTGGCACATGCCTCACACGATCTTAAAAATATTTTCAAATGTAGTGTTATTGTTTCTTAGACAGTAACAATACTCTTTCACTGCATGACGCCCTTTTGGAATGGGGGTATATTAGTGAGTTGATGGTCAATTCTATCAATAAAATGCATTTGATGATCATTGTTAGAGGAACTTCAGGCAAATGTCGGTCATTGTTACAGGCGCTTGTGTGTGACGATGACTAACATTTGCCTCAAGCACCTATCACAATGACCATCAACCACATTTCCCCACTGATTAACCATCAACCCACCAATATGACTGCCACTTTAAAAGGGCGATATACAATAAAAGGTATTATCATTGTCTAAGAGCAAAGGCTCATGCATGGCCCGAGTGGATTAAGACTTGAAATAATGTTCAAGACTTGTTCTTTCACGTCTTATTTCACAATGAGAAGAGCCATCAGTTGCACCAAGGAACTTCAGTAAAGGTGCCATGAATTCTCGACCTTTGCTTCCCCACCTGTTCGAACGATGGCGCTCAGTGTTAATAATCAAAACTCATTGCCCGAATAGGAGGGGAAAAAGAGAGGGAACTCACGGTGCCCCTGCTCATCCGCCAACCTTCTTAGCACTAAGAAATTTCAAAGTGAAAGCGAAATGCTGTCATTTGAATCACCACGATTGTAGTGAAGCTACTTTTGTCGACCATTACCAAAAGTAGTTTCACCTTTGCTCGAATGTCTCCAATAGCTCACATAAAAAGTCAGAAGAGCCATCAGTTGCACCAAGAAGCTTCAAAGTAAAGGTGTCATGAGTTCCTAATCTTTGCTTTCGCGCCTATTCGAACGATGGCGCTCAGTTAGTAACTAAGCGACATTGCCCAAATTGGCAGGAAAAGAAAGAATAGGAACACATGGTACCTCTGCTCATCTGCCAACCTTATTAGCACTAAGGAGCTTTAAATCGTGCAGTCCCCTACACATGCTTCCACACCTCTTTGAACGATGGAACTTAGTGCTAGTAACTAAGTTACATTGCTCATAAGGGTGGCAAAAGATGTGCAGGGGAATGCACAATGCTTCCACTCATCTGCCAATGCTGGGTAGCACCAATTATGCTCTCTTAAATGTTGAAAAAGTCAACACAAGTGCACTTGATCGGGGCTATGCCTTTTAAAAGATAAGCCCCAAGCGGATACTTTATAAAATATACGCCAATCCCTGTATTAGTGTTGGACTTTCGTCAACCGCACCATTAGGAACTAGAGTATATTCTACTAATATATCCTCTGGGCCTTCCCCAAGTGTCCAGCGCCCACCTTTCAACACCGCGTGACTGAAGCCAACAACTGCAAGGCAAGATCCATACAACTTGAAGAAAGGCAGACCCTAGCTATCCTCAGCAGTGGCAATAACGTCCACCGTCGGTATGGCACGTTTAAAACGTGGCACACCTCGGCGCGAGAAATGTCGTCAGCCTCCGAATTGCCAAAACAACCATTTACACTAAATCTCTCTCCCTAATTATCAACGCGAAGTTGTCAATAAAAGGAACGGCAACAAAAGTTCTTTTTTTTTTTAGGGAAATTTACCAAAATACCCTTGACGTTTGCAAGAATTACCAAATTGCCCCTCGACCGAGGGGCATTTTGGTAAAAATGGCAATAACTTTTTTATAATGATCTAAATGCAAATGTAATCTTCACATGAATTATAGAGAAGAATGACATATTTCCAACAAGTATAAAATCACATGATTTGAAGATTGCAATCTCAAGTTATGACGGTTTTTGTGTTTAAAATTTTCATGAATTTAAAACTGCATAACTTTACATTATCAATTCCAATTTAGGCAATCATATGCTCGTTGGAAAGATCTCATCGTTGTTTACGATTTGTTTGAAGATTGTATTTGCATTTAGATCATCACAACAAAGTTATTGCCATTTTTTCCAAAATGCCAAATATTAAAGGCAATTTGGTCATTTTTGCAAACTTTAAGGGTATTTTCGTAACTTTTCTTTTTTTTTATTAGTATTATTATTTCTTAAGTTTTATTACTAATTTCTTTTATTTCTTTTAATTTCATCTAAAAAATAGTCTGGCTTCATCCATAGACCAAGGCACTCGCCATTGTCACACTCCTCGATGGAGGGGGGCGACAGGCTAAGTGCCTGACTACGAACTCAACGGAGACTAAAAAAGAAACAGCAAACAACAACTAAACTTGTCTTTTTCTAAAAAACAGCAAAAAAAAAAAAAAAAAAAAAAAAAAAAAAAAAAATTTTGTTTTATTCTTGATTTCTTTCATTTCTTTCAATTTCATCTAAGAAATTAATCTGGCTTCATCCATAGACGAAGGCGCTCGCCATCGTCACAACCCTCAATGGAGGGGGGGGGGGCAACAGGCCAAGAGGCTAACTATGAACTAACCCGAGACTCTAGAAGAAATAAACAACAACTAGACCTCTTTTTTCCTAAAAAATAAACTAAAAAAAAAAAAAAAAAAAATATATATATTAAGACCACACAGGACAGGACCACGACTAAAGGGAGCAAGAAAACACAAGACTTACTACAAAAAATTGGAGAAATCCAACGGTCTTCCCACCCCTAAATCAATCTTGCAATCATAAATGGCAAACAAGAAGTGCACGGGAGTCGAAGGAGGTCTGGCTATGGTTATTGGGCTATGGCAAACGGGATACGTTTTGGGAGCCGGAGGAGGAGATGGTTGGATGGCGCCCTAACAATGCCTCACACAAATGGCGACAACCATTGACGCTTGATCACACTCCCTAACGCGGCTGGACAAGCCATCGCCACCATCAAACGAGCCTTCCAAATATATCTCGGCCATCCAAGCCCAAAAGCCCACCATCGGACCATCAGGGCAACCCAAAGATTCCTTAGCCCCAAAACTTTAAATAAGCCTAAAGCTAGAGATATAAAGTCATTTCTATGTTTTGGCTAGGAAATTCCAAGCGATAGGCACGAGAGCACGAGATTTGTTAACGATGATGAGTAGGGGAGGTTCAAATGAGACAAAATCTAATAGATAAGGAGGCCATTGAGAAACATCGTGTGCATACTCTTGTGGGCGGAGCTTCTTGAAATGCATTGCGGAGCTTTCTGAAATACTAACTTTTTCATGTTTTCAGCTTCCATCGTGGTAATGCATGTCTCATGAATAAAATGCCCGTTTCCCTTCTGATCTTGAAGGTTCATGTTCCGGATATCTATGCTTTGACTGCAAAAAGGGCACATGCCCATTTTCAGTGTTTGAATGATGTAACAGCTTACAAGCACCATAACAGAAACAGAAGGCCAGAAGGCGTGTTAATCGTGATCCACAACTTTAAATCTATAATCCATGGTCAAAATGAAGGTAATAGCAAGATTGGCCCCATCAAAAAACAGTACGTAAAACCAGTACCGTAATTACCCCACTTAACAATGCCAAGCATAAGAGTAGGTGCATCAGAACAGTTAATGGAGGCACTTTCTCATAAAATGACAACTTTTATAAGGCGGCTTTCAGTTTAAATAAGCAGCACTTTCCATGATGTCACCTAAACAGCAGCGAAGGATGATAATGCAGTCTTTAAAAGAGCGACAAATGCTGCAGTTGATGCAGCTTCATCTGCCTTCAATTTCAAGCTGGCCATAGAAGTCGATATGTTAAAAATACATTCAACCAGATAAAAGCCACTAGTTGAAGGCGATTCAGCCTTTTGGGCATAAAAGAAAAACTTGAATTTTGGAGGCTGACCACCAGATGCCATGCATTGTATCAAGTTCTCTTGCATGTGACGCAACAGAGGTTGCGGACCAGTGAGGGCCTGAACAGCCTGCCTTGAAAGGGGATATTCCTATAAAAACACGAGTCATTTGTAATCAGTAAGATCAGGTTCCTAGGATTCACCATATCATCACATAATTGATACAACTTCACACGAACAGTGTACATACCAGAGCTTGTGCAACAGGCAGCTGGCTCCACTTCCTTTGAAACAACGATGGATCAAGCACAGGCTTTGGATTAAGCTTCAGTGCCGAAGATGGCTCTGGTGCCAAATTCAGTCCAAGAAGATCACCAATTGCTAAGACAGGCTTCTGTGTTGATATGTCATTTTGGCTGGTGTCCACAATGCTATGCCCAGATGCATACGAGCCGTTACTTATGGTAGCTCGACTATCTTCCTTTTCAGATGCACCTAACAACAGATCATTGCCACTTGCTTCCACTTGCTCACTTGGCAAAATATTGTCCGTAGAAGAACCTACAGCTAAAGTGCCTGTATCATCTGAAAATTCCACGAAACCTCGGTGCTCTTTGTCGAGAAACAAGTAAGAAGGCTGGAGATTTGAAAACCCATCTTAATACATAAAGGGCCATAGGATTATATATGGTCTATAAAATTTTTTGACAATGTACCTGACGATAAACAACTGAGAGGCTGTTAAATTCATCAAAAATTCTATCCTTTATCTCACTACTTTGTATGTCTGCAAAGACAGAGACAGCCTGTTTGGGCGGATTAATAATATGTTCTGCAACCTCAACGCCACGCAATAGAAGCCTGTAGTAAAACAGTGCCCTGTCATGTACATCCTGCCACATAATACTTCAGGTCAAAGTATGGAAGACCATAACCATAAGAGCTAAGAGGCATTCAAGAAGGGACCTGATTTGCATCTGCTAATCCAGCTGCTAGAGCTGCTCCAAGAACCTTCTGACTTTCAGGAGGCCTTTTGAAGAATATCTTTGCTGCTGCTGTCAGTAACTCCAGCCGAACCTTGATTCATAGTTTGTGCAGTATCAATGTAAGGGCTCAATTCATTAACAGTAAACAAGAAAGGGCGTGTATGCAAGGTATTCATGCCCATCGACACAAAAGAGTTACACGATACCTCTGCTGAGTCTTCATCTGTCCAACCCTCCACAAATGTTTCAAGAACATATGGAGCGTCAAGCATATCATGTGCATATTCTCCTAACATCCAAATGAGTGCTGCCTTTGCCTTTGGCTCTTGTACGCTTTTACTGCTCACATTACCCACAACTGCAATGCAATCATGACTCCATTGTGGGTATTTCCTCAGAAGGTCTTTAACGAGCACCTTCAAAATATTACCAAGCAACCATTCTTCAATTGACATTAGCTTAAAAAGCCCCTTGCAGTGGAATTGCAAAAGACAGTAGTAGCATATTACACTTAATAGAAAAAGTAGTCATATATTAACACACCAGTGTTTCAGCAGTGACATAATCTCTTTCCATTTCAAGGAACTGCAGTAGCCTATCCACGATTGCATTTACATCATAAAGTTGCAAAGCAATTTTTCCCACTGCTCGAATAGCTTCCCGTGTAATTGCCACATCCACGTTTGCAGCATACTCACTCAGCTCTGTAACTGATATTCACAAAACAAGCCTGCATTAAGTGCACTAATAAATTTCACCTTAATAGGAACACATAGAGAGTATATATCAGCATCACATCCACCTACCAATTTCATACATGTTGCTCTCATTCGCAACAGCAGTTAGCATCTCGATTTTCAATTTTTTGACATAAGAGGGATCACTATAGCGGCAATAAAAATGCTTGTAGTCTGAGGAAAAAAGCACTGGTGCCCTCGTTACTAAAAGATGAAGGTGGCTTAAAACTGCATATGACTGCTCTGAGCTTCCAGAACTTATCAGTGTCAATAACGGAGCCTTAATTCGTTCATAAACCTGTTCAATAAGTATCTTTTCGTATTCAGTTTAATAACTTAATAATACCAAAATCACAACTTTGTTTTAAGACAACTTCCTTTTCTTCTTACCACAAACTGATGATGGTAGACTGATTAAGCAGATCCATGAAAACAAAAAACTTAATTTGTAGTCAGTATATGCATTTACACAACACTAGTAACCATATGCGTTACATGAAAATCAGAGAACACCGCTCTACTCTCGATAACATGCTGCCTACTATGCCTTACTGCATTTCAAACAATACGGACATGTGGATCTTCTTGGACAAGCACCCAACAATTTGAGACTTGTAACATATATCAGCACCCAACAAATTTAAGGCTTACAACGTTAATCAATAAAATTGAGCAAGTCATGCTAGGGATTCTAGAACCTATAGCTTCAGGTACTCGACTTTGCCAACAAAATGTATTAAGTGAAGATTAAAGAACTCCTCTCTAAATCTTCACAATATGCTGCTGACTGTGCCTTACTGTTTACAAAATCTGGACAGATGGATCTTCCTGAGAAAACACCCAACAATTTGAGACTCATATGCTAATTAAGAAAATTGAGCAAGTCATGCTAAGGATGTAAAACCTATAACTTCGGTACTCGACTTTGCCCTTAAAGAATTTCAACAATTCTCAAATAAAGATGTGTAATGGTTAAAACCCAACCTGCTGATGTACATCGGCCATCGAAATGGTCACCTGGAGGAAAACCTTAATAGTTGCAAGTACCACAGCACTATTAGCATGCTGCAGCCTATCTTCAAGCAAGTTCATGATGTCGAAAGTTTCATCTGAGTTAGCGGGCACATACTTAGAAATCAGTTCAAGCACTAAACACTGAGCCCATTCGCTGAACTCCTTTATCCTGCTAAACAGATTGTACAACTTCAATAGCAGACCTTAATCTGCAACCGACAATCATTATGAATCAATTAGAGAAGACTTGCCTGTTAAGAAGGGCATAAACCGCATTCTTGCTGAGCAGCAACTCTCTTTCCTTGGAAGCCATTTCTGGGTTACACTTTTCCAAATTGATAATTTCTTGAAGAGCACACAAGCAGTTTGCAACAACCTGCAAAGTCATGTTAGAAAACATGGATCTGTATGGAAAAGCATACAGATATACTTTTCAGAACTTTTATGAGGATATCAGAAAGAAGGAATATAGAATATATTAACATCTATGAAAGACTGCTTTGGTCCACGAGACCAATTATTTGGGCGCATTGCAGTCTCCTGGATATGTGCATATTAATGGAAAAAGGAGAAACTGAAACATTGAAATTAGAAAACTCTTGTTCTATTCCTGGCCATTGGCTCAAAGCATGAGGTGATTCCAGTCTTCTCGAAACTTTCAACAGTATCCCTTGGGATAGAATTAGATGGTCCAGGAAGGGGACATGACTTCTCTTTGTTATTAATATCACCTCCAAGAGAAAGAGAATGGTCTGCTCTTATGTAGGGAATGCAGGGACAATTCTCTATTCGGTCCTCCCCCCAGTATGTTCCTTCAACATATTTCTTCTATGATCAGTCATTTGGTAAGGAATAGCGCTATTAAAGTGTTCCTCAGACTCAAACAATCTGCAGATCCTCATCCAGCGCTTGACCTTATGTATCTTTTAAGTGTTTCTGTTGATGAAAACCCAATACTGAACTTAACAATTGGGTGCTGCTCTGAGTCCTCAAGAACGCTCCATGCTTCACCATTTTCCGCTTCACCATTTTCCGATCACAAAATCACACTTCAGAGTAGCACAGTTTTACAGATTTCCAAAATTGGCTTTCTTATGAACGTATGATCACTTTTTGGGAATATTGATACAGTTTTGGGGGTGTCCACTCTCCTAGCTTCTAAGCCATTCACAATACTTGCTAAACCATTTGCAATATCCTCTGCTAGGATAGCATTATTATCTGGTTTTAGTAGGAATGTCATAATTGTGCCAAGTTATGCAACGTGTCCCATGTTAGGCTACGAAGGATTATCTGAGCCATGGGGCATTAAACCCGCAATATTTGGCATAAAGACGAATTTGTCTTAATTCAATTGAATGAATTTAACAGCCTATCCCATCTAACTAGTATCAGCAGGAAAGCGCCAAAATTGAAAGCAATATTGTCCATAAGGCAGAAGCTAATAAAAATTTAAATTCCACTCACACCATGTGCCGCCTTCACAAAATGAGACATTTCTACTTCCTGGATAAGCCATATCTACCAGGGACTTACGATATTTCTATGTTCTAAGTAATAATAAGACCAGCAACTCCAAATTCAGAGACAAAAACGCTATAGATATCCATTTAAGATTAATGAGATAAACCTGGGCATCTGAGTCATGGAGGAGGAGTGCTTTCAACGTTTCTGGAAACTCATTCTCCATGCAAGCAGAAGGTGCAATATGATAAAGCTTGAGCACACCCATAGCTGCAACTTGCCTAACATAGCCGTTTGCATCCTTAAGGCCTAAACCCAAAGGGCCTACTAAATACTCTACCAAGTTTTTTACCCTCAATGAACAAAGGCTACGAAGAGCAAGACCCCTGATCATTGGATCATCGTCTCTACAGTCCTTTTGCAAAAAATTAATGGTGAGAAGCGCCAGATCCGGATGAACTCTGGCATAATTGCCCACATACAAGTAGCACATCTTCTTCAACACCAGATCTGATGTTGCAGAACACATCACCATCTCTCCAAACAATCCTGAAACATCAATCCCAACTGTCATGTATGATATAACCTTCTTGTATAGCTCCCGTTTTACATCTTCCGCGCCGGGTGCTCGGCTTCCTGCTAATTGGCGCAGCTGGGTCCGGAGCTCCGCTACTTCACCCTTCCGGTTATCTGCGTTCATCCTGCGGCTTCCTGTGCTCCCTTCTTCCCCTCTTCAAACGTTTTGCAAACTTAGAGAGAGCTCGTAATGTACAACCTTCAAATATACAAACTAGGCCAAAAGCACTTTTGATTTAAAATAGGGCAAATTTTAAAAATGCCCCTAATTTTTTTGCAAAAATGCCCTTGTTTTAAGGGTATTTTTTTCGTAAAATAATCATAACTTTTTCTGACGATCAAAATAAAAATGTGCCCTTCAGATGAATTATAAATAAGGAGTATATCTTCCCATCAAACTAAAATCACCTGAATCGGAGTCTGAAATCACAAACTATGTTAAATTTTAGATACAATTAAATTATAATCATAACTTAAGATTTCGGATGCCGATTCATATGATTTTAGCTTTGATGGGAAGATATCATCCTCATCTATAATTCATCTGAAGGGCACATTCTTATTTAGATCGTCAAAAAAAAGTTATGGTCATTTTACCAAGAATACCCCTAAAACATGGGCATTTTCGCAATTTTGCATAAAATTATGGGCATTTTTTAAATTTACCCTTTAAAATATTATTATGCCACAAAAAATGTTTGAAGTTGTTTGTTGTTGTTGTTGTTTGTTTATTACTCCTTAACACACCGCCCCTCAAGTTTATAGTGATCCAACGGTTGAGATTAATATTACAAGAAATTTATCGCCGCCACGAACATTTCTCTTTTCTAAATCCTTGAGGTTTTTTGGTGTTAAGGTCGACTCATGATGTTTGTTTGTTTCATGCTAGTTAGTTCATAAATACACTGTCCAAAAGTGTTATTCTACAGTTTTGTACAGTTTATGTGCCATCTCATGAATGCTACACGTTTATTGATCTAACATTCTATTTTTGTTTGTTTGTTCCTAGTGCATTTTCTAGTGAATAATAATTTTGCACTTTCATCTTGGACGTGCATTTTCTATGAGTAATCATTTTTGTATTATATTTTCTAACACTCTTTTCAGGCTCTACTTTCAGGCTTTTATGGGTTTATTTTGTATCGGTGTATTCGAGCCCTTGATGGAAAGAATATTTCACCCCATGTTCCCCATCAAGGGCTATTAAATTTTTGAAAGGGAAATCGTATGCACGCGTCAATGGTGCAAAACCTTCTATCCATGCAACGAAGATACCATTGAAAAAAAAAAAAAAAAAAAAAACAATGCGAATGAGACAGTTCCGGTCTCCAGGCCACACTTCCTGCAACAAGCTTCTCGGCCTTGCAGAATACCCAGAGGAAGAAAGACTGCCACGCTAGAACAATCTGCCAGGGAAGGCTTGAAAGCCCGAGAAGTTTTTTTGAAACCATCCAACCCTCTTTCGCACTGCCCTAATCTGCTTCGCTCAGATCTGCTCTGCTCAGACGGCTGCTCCCGCCCTGCTCTGAGTCGCCCTGCCTAGAACTGCTGGAATCGCCCCTTTCAATCTTGGGCCGGAATGAAACAGCTGCGCCCCTTCCAATCTGAGTCGCCCCAGCCTGCTCATCCAATCCTCTGCCAATGCTCGGCAGCAATTCGGGTTGCTTGAATGAAACAGCTGCGCCACCTGTGGAATAGGCTCTTCCCTGAAGATTTATTGTGATCATGGAATAAAATTCACGGGACAAGTCAGAAATATAAGGGTTGGTTGTTATTCATCATGCAAATGCAAGTTCATGGTTTGAGTATTTGTTGACCACTAGTCAGCCACAATTTGTGGTCGGTTGATGGCCATACTTGGAAATCATGGTAAATGGCCTAATAAGATAGTGCCAAGCTATACAACTGGGGATAGAAACTTGACGGGGAAATTTCGAACAATTGGGCATGATGGCTATGTAAAATTGGCCAGAGGTGATTGATCTCAAGGCAGGGAGTCAGTCGGATTTAGTCCCAGGGGGAATTATGCATCATGGAATCGGAAATGTAGAGCAGAAGTTGAAGTCGAAACTTGGTTTTTCCCATTGCTACAGTAATCGGGATCATTGCTACAGTAATTGTATTTGAATTTTGGTGAAGTATAAATGCAAACTAAGTCTATGGTTGTTGGTGCAAATTGAATAGCTCATATTTTGATGATCCATATTGCCTTTAAAACCTAGCTAATTGCCTTGTGAAAGTTATCACCCTTGTGCCTTCATTTGCTCTGCCTTGAGTCTTGCTTCAAAGCGACGAAACGACAAAAAAAGAAACAAACCGTTGTTGCTGCCTTAGAGCGCACAAGAATGGCCACACCTTGGAATGGCCACGGCTTGGGCCTCAGCCCAGACTCGAGTTACCGGCCCTGGCAAGCAACCAACACGGCATGGCGATGCATCAAATGGATCAACCATTCTCCACAAACAAACAACCAAAAAAAAAAAAAAAAAAAAAAAAAAAAATCCAGACACATAGTCAACCTTTTCATTGCCCCATACGCACTTGAATTTGTCAAACTGGAGTCCTAACACACTCAAAACATTGAGAATGTTTCTTTTGGCCATGGAAGACCAAATGGCAACTTTGAATCCCCTCTGCATGCACCATTCCACAATATCCTTGGCCTTGGGCCGTGGGTAGGCGATTTTTTTGCCCGCCTTTAGAGGGATCTGTGTGGTGGTTAGCTCGGGCACGTCATCTTCTTGGTACACAGCCGCGAGGACACCATTCACATAAAAAATAATAAGCTTGGTAGGGGCTTCCGAATCCCAGTTATCATTAGGTTCAGACCATATTTCTGAGCTGGGATCCAGAGTGGGTATCATAATTCTTTGTACTTGAGGAGTCTTTGGTTGATCTGGCTTTGTTCCTTCATTCTGCTGCACGGTCCTGGCAAGGTTGGTTCCTTCAATTTGCTCCACATTCCTGGTTGGGATGGTTCCTTCATTCATTCCATGGTTGTTTGCAGTGTCTATGGCTTCAACACGGTGGCCCGTACTTTTCCTTGACTGAGTCGACTCAGACGATCTGGATTGGACTGGATGCACATCCCTACAGGAAGCGAAAAGTTAGTAATGCTTTGTAAGAGTTTCTCGACTCGTGAGTCGAGAAAGTCCCAAGGGAACCATATATTTACTTGTTCCTTAGGCTTTCCAATATTGTTTCCGCCACGTCCACATTCACTCCTGTAACCTCGTCCGAATTTGGCTGCTCATCGTCCTCCCCGTTGCCTTCTTCCTCAGATGTCTCCTCCTCATCTTGATCTTTTGATGTTTTTTTATTTTTGAAGTGGTCAAGAAGTAGGTCCAAGTAGGATCTTACAGTTTCCTTTAGTGCCTCGATCCCTACAATGGATATTGGCTTCATGCCAAACAACATTGCGCCTTGTGCGAAGAGGCCATCCATGTACCACTCACATACAATCTGGTCCTGCTCGACCAAGCATACTTGATGACTCTAGGGCGTATGGAGATTATGTGTATCGGGCCTGTCGAGCCGCCGCTGCTTACTTTGTCAATCATAGGCACCTGTTCCATAAACCTTCCTCCTTTCCAGGGATCCATATTCTCTTGGTTGACCATAAACTTATCCATTTAATGATACTCACTATGCCACCATTTATCGAAGTCGACCACTGCACATGAGACCAAATCAAAATAACATTTGCAAAGCTCGGTGACTTCGGAAGGCCCGCTCTGCATTCATGTTCTATTTCATAAATGGCGTGCAGTTCTCTGTGATGGAAATTTATATATGCAGTCCACTCCGAAACTATAGCTGTCTGTGCTCCTGGCATGCAGAATACTAGGAAACTGAACGTATCAAGATATGTCAAGTCTGCGCAGGTGTTGTACCACTGTTGCAAGTCCGGTTTCTCATAAAACAGGTTGGGGTCCTCTATCATATTAATGGCAAACAAAGCTACCGGCCCTGGCACCAATTGTAAACCACCAAACCCCCTGTGGCCCAAAGTGACCATGTAAGGAGGCGAAGTATCATCCGCATTAAATGGGATCACACCAAAGCCCAACTTACGCTTTAAAAGAGCCATGGCCCGCTCAGAAAATGGCTCCGTCTTGACAGTGTGCTCCAGCTTTGTGGTCACATATGGTGTGCATATACGAGTCAATTCCTTCATGTCATCGTCATTCAGATTGCACTGCTTCTGGTAGTACTCGCAATCACGACTCTCGTTACAGGCGACGTTGCAGAATTCAGTAATTCCCTTCTGCAGTGCTCGCCTTTTCTTTAGAAGCATGGCATAGTCTTTGGCATCCATCAATTTTGACGTTCTTGATTTCCTAAGGATAATGGTGCCATCTAGGATCTTGCCTTGTAAGTCAAGAGTTTCATTGTCTGTCAAACCCTGTACCATTTTCATGAAAGTTTTTTCAAATAATTTTGGGTTCGGCTTTGCTGGCAGCTCTTCGTTACTGTCCTTGAGCTTGCCCCGCTGCCGGGCACCCCATATCTCCGTCCATTTCTCCCAGACTGGCTCTTCAATCTCGATTCGCGAGTCGAGAAAGCCTTGTGGCCGGCACAGGTGACCAAATAGAGCATGCTTTCTCGACTCACGAGTCGAGAAAGCCACTATGACAGTAATAACTTTGCAAAAGTTGGCTTTCTCGACTCGCGAGT
>JAANSK020093130.1:0-16237 GCA_011763485.2 Isoetes engelmannii | reverse complement strand
ATGTATATAGCCTCGTGGGAGGCAGCTGTTGTTCTGTGTACTCTGATGGTTTAATGTGAATATGAATTGAAATTTTTTGGGACTAAAATTTTGGTTCGTAACAGCACCTGTTCAATTTCTCCCCATTTTACCTTGGCCAAACCCGGTCCCCAAGCTGGACAACCATAAAGCACTACTAGTTGCACCATTAATTTAAACATAAGCCTCCGGAGAGACCAGCACCAAATACGACATTGTCGCCACAGACTAAAATGATAATACAAGGCCCGAAGACCTCCAGTTATCCGCTTTTCTACTCCCACTAACCACCTGTAGTCATTTGTGAAATCAATTCCTAAATATTTATATTGTTTAACCTGTTCCAAAATTTCACCATCAAAATGCATTTCCACTGTGTCTCGAGATCCAATAACCATCACTTTTGTCTTGCTTTTATTCACTTTCATACCAGTGTTACTACAAAAATGTTCAAGCACATGTAGCAGATGCTGCAAACCTGTTTTAGTCCTGGAGACAAGTACCACATCATCAGCATAAAACAAAAGCCCCAAAATGTAAACCCCAACCTTCACTCCCGCATTTTCTTTTATTAGCCATGCTCCAAGCTCATCAATGAAAAGATCAAAAAGTGTGGGCGACAGAGGACATCCCTGTGTCACCCAATATTACTCTCCACCTTCTCTAAACCATCTAGAGGAAATGTTAGTTCTACCAAAACTCTCTCATACAACCGTGCAACTGCCTTGCGTAGTGGGATTGGCACCCCAAATTCTCTAAGCATGTCCCCGACTTACTACGAGGCACTTTATCAAATGCCTTCGTAAAGTCTACAAAACAACAACATAGTGCACGGTCTGCACCTTTAGTTCCCTCTGTCATAATGCGCAAGGTCACTAGGTGGTCCAAAGTAGAATGATCCCTTCTAAATCATGATTGGCTTAAAGATCTCACTCCATGTAAGTCAGCCCATCCTGAAATCTTTTTCCCTAGTATAGCTCCAAAAAGCTTAGCCATTATACTACTAATCATAATAGTGCGATAATTTCGAACACAAGCTGGATCTCCAGCCTTCAGAATAGTCACTATCCTGCTCAAGCACCATTGGTTAGGAAAACTAGTATTAAGAGCCAAGTTAAACAACTAAGCTATTTTAGCATGCAATGTCTCCCCTCCCCATTTAAGCATTTCAATAGCAAAGCCTTCTGCATCATGAGCTTTCCCATTTGCCATCTTCTGCAACGATGTCTTCACATCCTTAACATCAAATATGTCAGGCACATCTATAGGCACTAAATCCATAGGAGCTGCTTCTGGCACAATATAGAGTTCGCGAGCAAAATCTAGTAACTCATCTCTACTAAAGCCCCCTACAGTAGATACTAGAGGTTTTAATGTATTCCAAAATTCTTTGGGAGAGTGCCAAAGTTCATCTGCAAGCTTCGCTTGCCATTGTTTTTCCCAAATTGCATCTTTTCTCTTTGTAAACTTCTTAAACAGTTTCCTTACTTTGCTAGCTTCTGACTTTGCATGACTTTGATAAAAAAGCACGTCTCGCTTGCACACATTCCTCATCTCACCATGGCTGATGCTTTCGGAAGAAAAAACCACCCTTAGTCCTCCCAAAGACATTAGATGCCACTTCTGATATTGTGTTCATGAGAAACACATTTTTAGCAGACAAATCCCCTGACCATTCAATAGATTGGAGAGCATTCTCCATCTCTATTTCATAATCCTCCACTTCAACTTGCCTTGTTGAGCATTCAGAGTAGCTATTTTAATTATCTTTAAAGATAGACTAAATTTTAAAGCCGCATGATCTGATTCAGGTTCTTCTTCCACTCGAAAGCATTCTACAAGCCTCAACCAGGTTGGGTCCCCCATCAGATAATCTACCACGTTAGCTCCTTGCAGGCGAATGCATGTCATAACACCAGAAGAAGGAAATTTAGGGATACCATTAAAGATCACCATATCAGATGATTCACAAAGCTGAAGCACAAGATTTCCCATATCATAATCCATAATATCTTCAGAGAGCCTTTGCAAACCTGCTAGTTCCATCTCATGTGTAGATAATTCTTGAAGCTACAGATCTGTTATCCCTTCCAGATTGATACTTGCTTGATTTTGAGCAATTCAGCCATTAAAATCTCCAACTACAAACACTGGACCTTTTAGTTTAAATTCTGCAATATCGCGTGCAAGATGAATGAATGGATCCTCTAAGGAAATACCTGATTGCTTATATACAGATTTGTCTGGTGGGGCAAAATAAACCACTGCAACATATACTAGGATTTGACCTTTGATTTCTAACCATATATATTGTTTGAACTCACATATCTTTATTACCTGTATAGCTTGAGCATATTGTGTATGCACATAGCAGGCAATAATACCACCAAAGCCTCTTCCCCTTCCTATACCTTTCATATTCTATGCCGATTCAATCAATACAATGCCTGGTAAGTTTTCTAATCTGTCCATCTCATGTTTCCAAGTTTCTAATAAAATTAAAAAATCCACAGCTTCTAACAAAGATGCAATTGAAACTTGTTTCCTATTATTCAAGCCATTCACATTCCATATCATACACCTGAGGGTTTCAAATCCCTATTCAACAATCTTAGCCTGAACTCCATTTTCTTTAATCCAAATCTTACCTCCCTGAATGTATGCATCTTTTCCTACATCTTTGTAAGCTCGTATTTTCTGCAATTTGTCTCGGAATTCCTCTTGCTGCTGCTGCTGCTGCTGCTGCTGCTGCTGCGTGAGATCATCATTTAGCCAAAGCCGCTATCCTTTAAGTACGCTCTGGTTGAACATGACCCTTTTTCGAGCCTGTAACTCTGGAATTTAATGATAATAGGCCGCGGTTTATTTACTTGTTTCTTTCCCACATGGAAGCAATTGACAAAACCTAGATCGTGGAGATGCATGGTCTTATCAAAGAAATCTGCAACTGCTTTATTCACATCTTCTTCCTCATCTGAAAGACCTGAAAGTTTAATATTTAATTTCTTGTTTGCACGGGCTTGATGTTCTCTAAAAATAGTACTAACACAGGATTCCACATGTTCAACAATTTTCTTTACTTTGTCATCTGTATCTGCATTTTCTTGATCAATTTTTATTTGCTCCACGTGATTTTCCATAGCACCCAGCTGTTCTTTTACAAATTTCAATTCACTGTTTACAGAGATGAGCTTATGTTTTAAACTTCCAATTTCTTCCTTCAATTGACATATCTGATCTTGTAATTGCTTTTTATCTGCATTTTCAACTGCTATCCTACCATCCTCGACATCCCAACGAGCCTGTAGAAGAGCTAGAAAATCTTGTAATTCTTTTTTATTGCATCTTCTGATGTTATCCTGGCTTCCTCGGCATCTCAGCGGGCTTGCAGAAGAGCCACGATGCTGTCTACCCTGTCCAAAATGGCCTTATATGCCATTCTCTTGTTTCTGCTGAAACTAGCGCCAAAGCACCGCCAATGCTGACATGTCCGCAAAAATAAAATGTGATGTTTACCACGGCGCAATCCATGATTTCATAGAGAAGTCTAGATGTTGAGGACAACATCATTTTAAGGAGGGGAAAACGTGATGTTCCAAATATTATATATGCCATTTTGGGTAAAAATATATGACACATCACTATAAATAACTAATGATGCATTACTTATTCATAAGCTAAGGTTAGCTATGCTAGAGCCTAATTCGAATTTAGGGCTTAACCTAATATTAAAAAGGCTAAAATACTAAATAAGTTTAATAACTAATTTAGCATTGGCACTTGACCCAAATCGATTGGGCAAGGGAAACCTGTCAAAATTTAATCAAATTGGGGCTTCAACTAATTTGCCCCAAATCAATTTGAGGAAGCTTGGAGAAGGAGGAGGAGCAGTCCTATCCCCCAAGAAGATGGAGACCCTTCGAGATAATTGTTGAACTTATGTCATATGCTAATTCTTCAAAAATAAAAATAAAAAAAATGCTAATTCTTGAGTTGAGTTATACAATGGTGAAGTTGGAAAGTCCAGTTTAACAGAAGCAGTGATCTAGCATGAGTTATCTATGGCTTATGGATTATACGTAGGTGGTAAATCTCCTTTTATGCCCCCTAAAATACTATAACACGTATGAAATCAACACCATTGAGTACAATACCTCAAATCTTATAGTATTTTGTAATTTTTGTTATACAGTATAAAAAAATTTGTACGAGCATACCCCACAAACGAGGAACATATAATTTAGAAACTCAATAGTAAATTCGAAGGGAATGACTGTAGGAACATGAACGACATCTTGATGAATGTGAAACCTCCATGTGCCAATCTCTTGACTATGTTTGATAGACCATTAAATGGCTAGTGAAGCTACACCATTAAATGTCCAATTGCAAGAACATGGAGGGTTCCACATTAAGCAAAAGGTCAATGAAAAAGAAAAGTTGATAAGGAAAGGGAATGTTGCTAAATAGAATAGAATAGAATAGAATAGAATAATATTTTTATCGCCCACGGAGGCCAATTGGCCTATGGGAGCTGTACAATAGAAACAGCAAGCGCATTACGGCCCGTCCCGGGTGAAAACAAAAACAAAAACAAAAACAAAAACAAAAACAAAAACAATTGAAATTTTGAACTAAAACAAGAGAAATTTTTGCACCTGGGTGGTCCCATTCCCCTTTTCCAAGTATCATACGCGTATGACAGTCTCCTTCCTACACACCAACATACCCTTATTTCAAATCTTTAGACGCTGCAAGAAGGAGCGCCCATCCGACCCACATCTAGCAGAGGGTCCCGTCCTTCCTCTTCCCCTTCTGCTCAATTCTACAGGACGGATTCGCCGACCCACTTGCCCGCCTCTTCGAATTCAATCTGCATATGATCACCATGTTTAGGAAGTAAGTTTTTTTTTCTTTTTCCTTGCATTGTCCTATCTCGTTGTTTTGTCATTGTAGCACTCAAGGGAAAGGTTTATCACGCCTCTGTTGGAATTGTTTTTCTTGTTGTTGATCAATGGATCTCTAGTTGTTCCCTTTGTTTGGACATGATCTTGCCTTTGCTTTTGCTCCAATTTGATTCGGACGCATAGAATTACAGTCCAGCCCAAATTACATTAAGACTTCTCTGCTCCTTGTTAATCGTTTTAGGGTCACTTCTCGGCTTTATGAGCCATCCGGTTTTGTCTTATGTCTTTCTCATTTGGATCATAGTTTCTCACTAGGAAAGAAGATTGATTTGAGACATTGCAAGCTCTATGTATTGGTCAAGACAGCTTTAAATATTGTTTTATCTGTCTAGGGAGAATCCTAAATGTTGTTACAAAAGACATAGAGACAAAGAAGAAGAAGAAGGGTAAAAAGAGTCGTTTAAATACTTCTGTACAACAAATAAGGATCATGCCTAAATATCCATAATGTTTAGCGTGAGACCTGAGGTTTTTTAAGAAATCATAAGCAATAAAACTTTGATGAAACTTTTAGTTCTCTTCGCAAATTCAATTGAGAAAGACTATCTCAGTTGGATTGAAATTAGAAATGATGTTACATTTTTGTACCTTTTTTCCTGCAAATGGTTTTCAGCCTTGCGCATGGCAGTGTTTATGAGACATACGCATGGATACTATGCAACATCTACAATAGGCTTACATGTGTTTTATTTGTTTCTGTGTAGTTGAAAGTTTCTTAAGAGATTGTTTTATTCAGGAATAGGCACAAGCAGCATCATTCAGAGCTACCACTTTCTATTCCGATAAAATCATGGTATCCACCATCAGTAATTGGTCCAGCAATGAGTCCATCTCAATTACTATCACCCAGTGAGCTGGAAAATGGGAAGAAATCACATCAGAAGGAAAATTCGGATTTAAATAGAAACCGCAATTCAAAACTAAGCTCCCCTGCTTCTATTCCCTATTCACCTAAGCCTGCTACTCCTCTCTCCCCCTCCCTTCCTTTTCAGCAGTCCAAGCCTCTTCCAAATGGCGTCAGTGACATGGTTTTCGCTCTCAAAACAATGAGGTAAGGCAGATTCAGTGCTAAATAAATCAGTTTATTATCTTGTGGCTATAGATTTATTCTGACATAACATTTATATTGGGCAGTACTGATAATCTTCGGAGATTGTTGGCTGGCAAAAAGGAGTACATGCAGCATCTCCAGACCGTGGAAGATATTAAGGAGTTAAATGATGTTAGTATATTTCCTTTTTTTTCCTCCTAATTGTCCATTTCAGCCCCGATCTTTTTCAAAGCTGCCTATTGTTATCTTGACTTGCTTTTTCCTTTCAATCTTGGGTTAATTGAGCTTCGGTCATTTACCATGGCCTGCAATCAATTACTGACTAATTTTTTCGTTTGATAAATATAATCCAGATAAAGGGGGAACTCACCAAAGGAAATCTTGATCTTGCAAGTAAGAAAGTCATCTTTATATTGCCTGTTTCTTTTGTTGGTCTGTTTGCTAATACATCAAAAGCAGTTAGAGGTGCAGATTGTATATATTATCTAGAATGTGTATTTTAGACATTACAGGTTGTTCACAATTCAAATCACTTGTAGCAGAAGTTAGACTTTGGTAATTACAATGTAGACCATATATGAATGTATCTTCAGTGGAATTATGTAATGCAAGACTCTGTTTAAGGGACTGTTTTCCATATCGAACTAAAATTTAGCAATGCGCTGTTACAAATCACGTTTCTGTCTTTAGCTGATAGTTTTTACTATGAACAGGAAGCAATCTAAACAAAAATGTAGTTGTGACTGAGCTTCTCGAACAGGTAATTTCATTAAGTGATGTTTATGTTCTATATTTCGTTGAGTAGATAAAGAACTAAACATCCCGTATGTTGCTTTTCAGTGCAATGTTATTAAGACTATAAAGCTTCCCGATGCTATGCATAAATTTACTGACGCTAGGAGGATGGAATCTAAAATTACAGAGCAATTATCTGCAGTTGCACTTCGCCGCCAGCTTCAGGGTCAGTGTAATAAAATATTGAAGTTTCTTAAATCATGTTAAGATCTGACGCTTGCAGGTTTTGCAGGAGCCATCAACGCCATCGATAAAGATTCAGAAGAACTACAAACCAAGTTCCTAACTGGCAGCATAGATCTAACAGATTTTATTCACAAATACAGAACTCAGCGCACTCTCTATCATCGGCGATCATTAACAGAGCTTGCATCAGCAAATTCTGGATAGTCCAGCATTTATAATCTTCTGATTTATCTATAAACAATCCTCCTAGTTGCCATCTGTATATTAAGGGCGGTTCTTGTTGGAAGTATGGTTCGCAGGTCATATTTTATATTCAAAGTGAAGATTATTTACATCAGCCAGAAATTTGGGCGAGCAGCTGAAGGCTAATTTTAGGATGCCTTTTCCTCATGTCCCAAGAGCTTGTTAACATTTTTAACAAGCTTTGCCTAAAGTTTTGCTATTGCTTGGTTTGTCCAGGCAATCTGTTTGTATGGCTTTTGAATTTTGCCTCCAATTGGAGGTTTATATTTCATGATCAATTATGATGAAATTTCTATACGTAGAATTTTATCTTATGTACATCTGGTTCAAATCCTCATATTCATTCATAGAGTATGGTTAAGTTATATTGCTGTCTTTGGCTAATGACATGGTCAATTGGTATCAGAATTGTAGGGTAGAGGATAAAAAAGTGTGGATTTTTGGCGAGTGGGAGTCGAATGTAGGACAAAGAGAACTTTTGGCACAAACTGTGTGTTCAAATTTTAGAACTTTTGGGGCAAACTCGTGTGCAAATTTTTAGTTGTTTGCAACCTATGTTTTTACATTTGCAGGCTTCAATGCGCAGTTGTAAGATCTTGAATGCCATAGATCCCGAAGGCTGAAGTTTTAACGTATTTCTTATTGGTTGTATTTTCACGTATTTCTTATTGATTGGTTTGAGTGCTTCAAACTTGTAATACAAATAAAAACAACAAAAGAACGTTTGAGTACCTAAGGAAGTATGAATTTTGGCCTTATCAACATAACGAATTATGAATGTTGGCCTTTCCAACAAATACAACATGTAGCTGGAAGAACCTAGACCTTAAGAAAACACATTAAGGACATTTGGGGCAAAGTTCTTAATTAAATGATTAAGGGATTTGAAATTCCATATTTGGATGCCAAAAAAAATTAATTTGAGTACCAATTCATTTGATCATATCGCAGATTGACTATCGCTTCCATCCAAACAAAGAAACCTTTGTTCAAAAGTTGGTTGACAAAACATTCTGAAAGAGCAACTTCCACTCCAAACATAAAATGCCTTGACTAATGTTCTTGATAGCAACTTTCAAGAAAGAAGGCAACCATATGGGTCAAGCATTGTAAAATAATAAGCATGCCAAAGTTGTATCGAATAGTAATATGCCAAAATAACAACTTTGGTTAAAAAAAATTCTCTAAATATCTCAAAACGCAACTTTTATCATGAAGTCAATTGATTGACCTAGTATTCCAATAGGAGCCTTAGAGTCTTGCTGTATTGCAAGGAGTTTTAAGATGAATGGCCTGTGCACAACAAGAGGATGCCCAATAGTGGCGGATGGCTATAGAGGTCTCTTATGACAGATACGACGTATAAAACCTTGATTACATATACTCCATTTTATCAGCAATCAATACTTATTCAGAGATCCTTTGTTAATAGTGCTTGGTCGGCAGGCATATTAATCAGTTTGTAGCTATTCTAAGCTATGAAGCCCTCGTCTAAAAACAAAAGCCCCAATACCTCTCTGGTAAACTCCATCTCTTTCTATTTCCAGAGCTGCAAATGCCTCCTTCCTTTCTCGACTTGTTTTCCCTCTGATATAGTTGCAGGAGCTAGAACAATCTCTATTTTGGGGTCATCAATATATGGAATAGGACAGGTTTGCATGGCCAAATGTTCTTGATAGATTTGAGTTGATAAGTAAATGGGCTTTTGAAGGGGAGAAGATTGTCCATGGTAGACCTTTGGTAAGCTCAAAAATTTTAGTGCGATTCACTTGATTCAATCCTTGACATCATTGTATTGATTTTTTTTTACTATACATGTGATTATGTTTGAGCATATACAACCTGAACAAACTAGAGTGATCATATATGCATATTTCTTGTAGTTTTCTTTATATAGGGTTTAAACATGTCTTAACTAAAGAAAATCCAATGTCTATATATGGATATATGACTATAGTATTTTTTTTCAATAGTGTTGTAATGTTTCAAATCCTGGGCAGCTTAAACTTAACCTTGAGTTATATATAAATCGTCACCTTGAGTTAAATATAAATCGTCAATGCTTTCAGATCTACCAATTATACGTATATTAAGGCACATTATACCGACGTCCTGGACGTTGCAAACACGTCGCACATTATGTCATAAATGACACCCCATGTGCGACATGATAGCAATGAGATAACAACATAACACCAACGTATTAAAGACGTTACACCGGTGCCTTGGATGTTGCAAACATGTTGCAAGTTATGTCGTAAACAACGTCTCATGTGTGATGTGAGAGCAACAAAAGAACAACATACGACTGACATATTAAGGACCTTACATCGATGTCGTGGACATTGCAAGTGACGTTTCATCTACGGCGTGACGTCGCATGACGACTCCTAGGCTACGCCATTTGAGACGCCCGTGCAACATTTTCAAGACGTTTATACACGACGTCTAACGTCTCTAATACATCAATTTATGTCGCTAATGACATCACTAAACACCCCTTTTGTAATAGTGTAAAGCTTACGCAAACCATTGGACTTATTTCAATAGGGGATTGAATATTAACCCTAGTCTTTGTCCAAGAGTGGGATTGTGTCCAACTGTACATGACTCTGCAAGCATGCCATTGCACTTCAATTGTACATCTGATGCAGTGAGTCCAGGAACTTGGTCAGATCAAGCAGGTGGCCCTTTGGATTATTTTTTGGAAAGAACATTCTTATATGCAGGAACTAACTGACGTTACTTAGATTGCACCGTGCATCTACATCCTCGATCTTGGTCCTGCTTGCCAACCTGTACGCCCATTCTTCAAGATAATATAAAAACCAAGCCACACCATAGGCATCAAAGTTGGTGAGCGAGTTGGTAAAACCCCTGTCATCCCCACCATAGTACATGTTAGGATGACACCAGAGGATTCTCAATCTCTGATCCCCAATCTCATTTTTTGTCGCGCCATCGGGGAACCTCTTGTATGCCATCCTGAACACTTTGACGGACTCGCCAACATAGCAGCATTCGCCCCAATCACATATGCCAATGTAGACCTTGATCTCGGTCTCGTCGATGCGAAGCAGTACATTTTTGGGATGGATGTCCATATGCACAATTCCCTCCCTGTGCAGTTTGATCAAACCACTTAAAAGAACTTGCCGCCAAGTTATCTACATTGTTTGCAATCAACAACTCTATATGGCAGATCCAGTTTAGTCTCTATACATCAATTTCAGGGCTGGGATGGCCAGCCTCATCTTCCTCCGTGTGGTTGGAAAGTTCATTCTCTCCATGCCTTTTGAACAAGTTTGCCACTGGCCCATAGACTTCCAATAAGGCTGAAAAGGTCTTGCGCTTTCCTCCGCCACTCCCGATCGTTGTGCCAATGCAACGTATAAGAGCCCCATGCCTGACTGGCATGCTGAGCTCCCGCATGTTCTTGTCATGAAGTTTGGCAAGGTCATCTACTTGCGAGTTGCCATCATCTATGTGCATGTACTTAACAACGTAGGCTTGGTCCCTGAGAAAGCTGGGCCGTAGAATTTGACATTTGTAGACTTTTCCATCACACCACCTCCCACCCGCATCTTGACCAGGTTGGCATTATCGACCCAGACAAGCCATTGGGTCTTGGCATCTGCCAACGTTCGCTGTTCCCATCCCTCTAGGTCTCCCCCGGATGCTGTGCCCTTATCTGAGAGGCCAGTGCTCTCTTTATAACATGGGGGACCAGTTATCCCTCCTGGCCTTTCTCATATTCCACAGCTCGGTCCAAATTTCTACAGTGTCCTTTAACTGGTTCGGTGTAACGGGGCTTCGTACATTACCTAATTCTGCTTTCATGTTCCCCATATGACCCATTGGATGTCATCAACCATCCATTCGTGTATCTCATCCTCCGACATGTTAGGTTTCTCCAACTTGATGGCATGCATAGCAAGCCCCTTGGCTGAGTCCACGACATCCCCCAAGAATTATGTCCAGAGGTCCTCCTTACCCAGGCGCTCCATCTCAGCCCTTGACATCCGCAAGACTTGAGGACATAGTCAACTTACCAAGTCCGTCTTCATATTCCCTAATTTCTCATTGGGCCTCTATGGGCTGGACTCCGGGTCATGTGAAGGCACGGATGCACTTGGGAGGGTCACTGCTGGTATGAGTGCACTTGCTTGGGCCTGACCCTTCGGGTTGTGGGATACTACTGGGTCTGCTGCGCCATCATGGGCTTGGGCTTGGCTACTTGATGCATCAGTTTTTGGATTCATGATTACGAAAAGGGCTACTTGTTATTCTTGAAGTTTATAGTGTACTATATTGAAGTACAATGCTTCCATTATCTATATGTAATACAACAAGGAATGCAAGTTTAGAACAATCCGTATAATAATGGAATGACTAATTAATTTACAAAGAAAAGAATCTCTAGACGTTGACTCTATAATCAGACATTACCCTAATTGAACTATAGCTACATTAAAAATGCAATATTGTAAATGAACAAACAACATGTTGACATAGTGCAACTGCTCCTATGTTTGCCAAGAGAGGTCCATCCATTAATGCAGTTGCTATTTTTGTTTTGGTTCTTCTAGTTTATTACAGGGTTCCTTGGTTGCTATAGTCTAAATGCATTTAAGGGATGACTTGATCTGATCAGGTCCAATGTTTTAAACGTACTACTACCATTATGAAGTGGAGTCCGTGGACATTATAACGCTTAGGCGCCATTCAAGTAATGCCGACATATGCTCCAACCCCTGGTTCAATACTAGGCATTCGCCTTAATGGAAGTGAGGGCATATGAGATCAAGCACTCCTGGAGCATCATCGAGAGGACATGCACGCACCATTGAACACTACCAGAGCAATTCACGGTAACGCTAGGCAGCGTAAACCTCAGTCTCGACAACGCGACCCTGATCCAGGACCACACATGGTCAATCAAACCAAGCTCTATGGCGCACCGGAATGGGACCGGAATAAATCATGGTGCGGCCAAGCCATTCCGGCCCATGGAGTTCACTGGACCCTAGTAGCTAGAACGTTAAGATCTAAATGTTAGCAAACAGAAAAAAAAAATGACATTGGGGTGGCGCTCACCATTTTGGATGCCTGCGGGTGAAGAGTCGGGACCCTGCCTGTTATATAAACATTGGCGCGGCCGCAAAATCCCAAAGCGCGACCGCAAAAAAGACGACGTTGCCGTATGAGTCGTTTTCACGGCCGCGTATATGATGTCGCAGAATAAAATATTGCGGCCGCAGAACAACATATGCGGCCGCAAAGTGTTACGTTGCGGCCACCACATGTTTTTCTAGTTGCGGTTGCAATTGACGCGGACATTATCGCATGGTGATTGGTGCGTCCGTGAGTTCTCATAGACGCATTGTGTTTGCAGCTACATCATGCAATAGATGCGTCCATTTAGATTTATATACTTCCACGCTCTTTGGTCTATGCTGTCGCACCGAAATTTGTTTCGGATCAGGGTATTAAACTGCTCAAAATATGTTTTATACCTATAAAATACCTTTTTGTAAGAAAAATGGAAAAAACGTCTGGAACCTATCCTTGGAACTGAATTCAAATATGATCCCTCACTTCTCGGTCAAGGGAGGAACATTCATAAGCTATTAATATCTTAGCCTGGGCCGCAACAATATCATCGCGAGCAGTTGATTAGATGCTATAGAAAATATGATATAAAACAAGATGAAGCCGCCTTCATCTACAACCAAGGATAGGGTCGAAGTTGCATATATGTTGATACGAAAAAAAGTATGAAACGTATGAAACATTCCATTTTTTTGGCAAAAATATGTGTTTTATACATAGCGAAAAAAAAAAGAAAAAAAAAAGAGAAACAACCGGTAGAATTTATTTTAAAATGATGCGGCTGCAAAAGCTCATGAATGCAGTTGCGTATAAATCGTGGCGTCCCCATTTTGCGTCTTGCGGACGCGCCACCAAGAAAGTTCCCGACCGTGCAGCATATTTGCGGACACCTAGAAGACATCGCGTCCATGATTTCTACAGATGTGGCCACAGGTCGTCACGGCCGTGGGATGCAATTTGCGTGGATGGTGCGAAAAGCCAACAGTCGCAAGTTGCAATAATTGCTGCCACAAAAAAATTGTGCGGTCTTGACTTGTAGTCAAGGAAGACACTCTAGAGTTGTTGCTTCCACTTGCTACACAAACGGGCGACAATTTTTTTTATAAGGGTGGTGAACATGGAATTTTTCGACGAACATGGGAAAGCTACTATAAAATGGCATTCAGGTTGATCAAACAATCGAGTGAGTGCATTCAGACTGATGCATTGATCGATTGATCAACTATTTAGGATATTCTTGAAGGAGGGTCGGCAATCTTCTTGCTGGATCTCTACCAGTCTACCAACAATCTCCTGCTTGGATCCCTACTAGTCTACCAGCTATGTACTTCACTTTTGATTCAATAGTTTACTTCTGATTCATTTGATCCATTGTACACTTCTTTTCCATTCACACATTAATCATCCATGAACAATTTTCCATATTGCACAATGTAGGAGTTTGTCTGGGTAATAGAACCTGAGCAGATTACAGCTTTATCTGAATTCTTGTGACATTGCACCAACGGAATGTCACAGCAAGGGAGGTCTCATATAGTCTTGATGCCCATGCCATCAAGAGGATGTCCACTCGAGCGTGAGGTAAATGCTTTTATGACGAGATAATGAGGATGCTTGTTCACGAGCAATTTGCAAATGCTATACTCGAAACGATTAGCAAGCAACTCACGGGTCTACATGGAGATAGACTCCGATGTACTGCAATTGAACTCATAAACGAGCATCAAGAATGGGAATGCACATCATGTGTGAATAACCTCAGGATGTACAGGAGCTGTTCGCCATGTCGCGAAGTTACGAGCATGTTGCCGAGTTGCCATTCAAATAGTACGCTTGTGTCCTACTGTGACTGTATACAATCATCCATGAACTTGAATTCCATGCTAAAATATAAATACATAGCTCTAATCATTTTGTTTTGTTTTCAGTCTTGTCCAATGTGAGCAATCCCAATAACGTTGATCTTAGCCTTAGGTTATCAAGAACAATCACCGACCACGTAGCACCTTGAGAACCTTCCCCCATTCAACCATCTCTTGACACTCGTTACTATTTATCCCTTCAGGTGCTACAAAATCTCACTGTGAAGAAATTTTTGCACGTGACGGGGCCAAATAGATACGGACCATTAAAGAATAGAATAGAATAGGTTTTTTAATGTCCGCGGAGACCAATAGGCCATGAGAGGGATGATCAAGGTGAAGGTTCACAAGACACGTGATGGTCTACTATGCCTTTGGAATCTACCTGTAAATAGCCCCTTAATGTAAATGGTTCTAAACCATAGTTCTGAGAATTGAGAACTTGAGATAACTTGAATACTTTAAAGATGAACACAAATGCAAGAATGTAGCCAGACTTGTTCATTACTAGTGCATACATATCCAAGTATAATGTATTATGTATTCTCGAAATAAGGTTGGCTATGTTTTTGTGTCTGTCTCCATCCTTTAAGTAAATCAAATTGTTATATTGCCATTCAATTCAGATGTCATGTAGGGTGTTGTAGAAGAAGGTTCACAAGTTCAAAAGATACGTGATGGTTCACTGAAGTTTGAAATATGATATGAACTGTAAATGAGCACATGCTATGTACTACGTGCATGCTAGAGACGTCAATCCTTATCTCTGTAACATGCTTTGCAGTGGGCACAAATTCGCTCCCCATAGTTCTCAAAGGAAAGCAAGTTGTGAATGTTGTTGATGCCATTGAAATATCACAATGGAGCATGGAACTTGAAATCTTGACATTGCTTCCAATTTAGCAAGCTGTTTCAATTGCAAAGGTGAGAATTGCATTTAATTCTAGGCCACAGTCTTGCTAGAGCTTCGCCATCTGTTGCTTATGTATGGCATAACTCTGGTACGTATAATTGATGCCAATTACACAAGGTTTTCAAACAAGATTTTGGCTTAAAATACACACTTAATTTCAAACAAGATTTTGACTTAAAAAAATAGGGCATGTTCTCACACTTGTTGATCTAGCATACTACATTTGTTACTTCAACATGGGAAAATCACCATTCAAACGTGACATAACGTTTAGCAGAGAACGAATCGTAAAGAACTAGTAAATTGCATGTTCCTAGGAAAACAATAAAACAAAGTACTTCAAAGTCTTGTTACCATCAAATGCAACTTATCGCAACATTAAAGGTAAGACGTCCTCTAATTTGAAGCCATAGTGCGCTTCTCAAGCTTCTCCATCAATTGCGCCAGTAAGACGTAACTTTGGTACGCATAATTGGCACCTTATTGCTGCTATGGATGGACAAAGCTCAGACAGCACTTCGGCATAAAATTAGGGAATGTCATCCCTGAGGATGTCACATAGTTTAAGGCGCATATAACACGTGAGTGAATGGGGTAAGTTTTTTTTGCCCTAAACCATATAAATACATATGGGTAGGGGCTTGGCTAGGGGGTTTTCTGGGGGGCAATCTAGTGAAATATGTATACGGGAAGGGGTGTTTAGAAGGTTGCGCAAGGCATATATGGGTGGTTTTTTTCTGACCACATTAATGCACATGGCGTATCCCCTTTATAGTAGGTGAGACCCCCGGGACATCATCACTCTTAAAGTTGTAGTAGATTGTACTTGGAACTTCCACCTTTAGAAGGAACGAGTTCTGCTCCACCTCAATTTTGGAGCCTCTCTGTGTGATGTCGATTAGCAAATAACTAAGCTACAGTGACCAGAGAGACATCCAAAGAGAGGTGGAGCAAAACTCGTGTCTTCTAAAGGAGGTAACAAGAGTTCTCTGTGACGTTCCATAATATTATACGGTATAAATACCGTATATTATGTATGCTACGTCACTGGTACATGCCGTAGATACGTCATGTACCCCGTTCGCCATAG
>JAANSK020093019.1:0-16238 GCA_011763485.2 Isoetes engelmannii | reverse complement strand
TTACCCTTGGCATTGCCAAAGAAGGGGTAATTCAACCTCAGATTATTGCCAGAAGATCCTCCAGGTGGAGAATAGTGCTGGTTAAACAGGAGATTTGGCTGAGCCATACTGAATTGTTGTCCTTGATTGGGTATCGACTGTGTAACATACTGATAGTGAGGGTTACCAGTCGAATAATGATGTAAGACCTGAGTGACAGATGGCAAATTAACACTTGTGTAATTGGCATAGGTAGAAGAAGTACCCAGTGAAATAGGTGGGGGCCTCGTACCCTGAGGCTTGGTAACGGGATTGCCATCCTCGTCAACCAGGTTGTCCTGAACTCCCATAGTATAAACATTGAGAGGAGGGGCAGATGGCGGCTCTGGTGGTAGAGGAAAGGGAATTCCATGTTCAGCAAAAGAAAATTGAATCCTCGTCCGTGGTGAAGCAGGACGGGACGGAAGAGGAGACGACGGCATAGGAATCGAAGCTTGAAGGGTCTCAAAAGGGGTCTGATATTGCTGACCTGGTGACGGTGGGTGAGAACAGCGACAACAAGAAGGAGGCGAAGTTGGGCGCGAAAGGCCCCGAGGAGTCGGTGGTGCCGATGAGCCTCTTGAACGATATCGGGCTCCTTCAATATCATGCACGTAGTGATGAGGGTCCCTAGCCGCTTCTGACGCTGTGCGCGATCCAAGCGCGCAGCAGTTTGCTGCAACAATTCATCCGCAGTGAACGGTCGAGCCGACATCTTGCAAAATGAAAACTAAGAAAAGACTCGGCAATCGACGACAGTGTTTGGGGTCTGGGTCTGGGAACTACTGAGAGGCAGACCTCGGTGAGGACTATGGCGCCAAACAGCAGCTCCTGCAAAATAAAGTGTCACGCGGGATTTTGATAAATGATAAGCAAACTAGAAAGCGGGGAAGCAAACTGCGAACAAGAGTGAGTCAGTCAGTCATCCGCTTTATTGATCAAAAGGCACAAATGTGCTACAATAGGCTCGCAACAAAGGCTGAGCGCTGAAACAAGAAGCAACCACAAAATTGGGCTAACTTGTCTAAACTGCTAGCCCTAAACATCTAGTATATATAGTACAAATGGCCTTTGGCCCATAATGGTGCGGACTGCTCCGCGATCGGTGTTGACAGAATATGCTCCTCTATCAGCGCCATAACTGGCGGCGGTGTAGCCATGATGGACGAGAACCTTGGCCTCCTCGCCTGTGCCTCTTGGATGACTTGGGAGGCTCCTTGGGCGTGTCTTTCGTGGCCTTGCCATGCCTCTTGCTACTCTTGCCAGTGGGATCGAGCGTGGCTGACGTGCCCGTGCCCGTGTCCTTGTCTCTGGACTCCTCCTTGTACAATAGGTAAAGGCATGTAGTCTTGTCTACAGAGTCGACCACATGGCCAACAATATTGTTAAGAACATCTAAGATATATAGAGTCAAGTTTATTGAGTGAGAGGGCGATGGTCGGCGCGCAGGTGCTTCCAACAGAAGGCGGTGACCAGGTCGCCTCTTGAATCTAGCGAGGTCGGATCCAGCATGATGGCTCCAGCAAGGTCGGATCCTCAATCCAGCGCGGTTGGATCACAAGAGAGTCATGCTTTGGGCTTGAAACCAAGAGCGATGGTGAGGAGGAAGACCCCAAATGATAAGG
Source organism: Isoetes engelmannii (assembly GCA_011763485.2). Lineage (NCBI taxonomy): Eukaryota > Viridiplantae > Streptophyta > Lycopodiopsida > Isoetales > Isoetaceae > Isoetes > Isoetes engelmannii. The sequence continues at coordinate 14,595 of JAANSK020093019.1, read as the reverse complement.
GAATTGTTTTCTCAGGTACATAGGCAGCAGATCCGCCTTCCACGGGCGTGGCCTTGGCTGCGCAGGGCGTTCCCAGGGATGCTTTGGAAGGGGTGAGGGCAGCAGAACGACAGTTGAAGCAAGGCGGTGATAGAAAGGACTCAGGAGCGGTGGATAGCCAACCAGGTGGCCATGATGGCCACTTTGTTCAGCAGTAGTTGTGGAGATGATGGAGTGGTGCGGTATCGATGTCCCTTTGGGGCAGCTCACTTTCCTCTTCACTTACTTTGTATCATTGCCTAGGCGGTGGCGCCTAACAGAGATCCCGGCACTGGGTCGATTTGCCCGTACGTCACATCCATCACCAGATCATCGCACCCATCACCAGATCGGGCAGCCAGGTGAAATCGGCAGCCCTAAATACAGTTGTTCGTGTGCTCCCAGGTATTCCCGTCCAGATTAAATTTCATGATTTCGCACCATCAGCAATCAATCGGATAACCAGCTTCCAATCTGACAGCCCTAATCACGCACCCAGTATCACAGAGCTTTATCTATGGCTAGAGCAGAGCGGGACCAAGCCCGGAAATGGGCAAGGTCTGCCACTAGTCAGGCCAAAATTGAGGCTGCAAACCAAGCGGCGGTATTCCAGGTACAAGAATTGGAGACCCGATTGCCAAATCAGGAAGCTGTCAGTTGTTTTTGGAAGCAGGTTGAATTCAAAGGTGACCGAGCTCTCATCAACCGAGCTGTCTTGTATTCCTATTTGACGGAGCTCTATTCCTCTATATTGAGTTCACAGGCTCCTCTGGTTCGAGAAGTTGTGGACGCAGCCACTCAGACTGCAGCCCCGTCCTGTACGAAGATTGCCACACAGACAGACTCAGCAGAGATATCCTACACGGAGATTGCTACACAGACAGAGCCGGCAGAGACCTCCATGCCAGCATCCCATTCAGATAGTCCTCACACAGGGTGTCCAGAACATAGTGAGAATCCAGAGGACCGAGCTCTGCATTTGCGGATTGTTGGCCTGTCCGAGTCCAGCAGTGGATCCGATGTAGAGGAGGCAGAGCGCTTTTTTAGAGACACTATGCACATCCCATGTCCAGGAATAGAGGCAGTATACAGGGTTGGGATCCCGCGGCCAGACCGGCCACACCATATTTTGGTTCGCTTTCGGGCGCAGCAGGATAGATTGCATGTGCTCCAACACGGCAGACATCTTCGGAATACCAGTTTCTCGGTACAGGAAGACCTTATGCTCATCCAGCTGAGTTGCCGAAGGGAGGAACTTCGCAAAGTGCGGGAAGCGAGAACACAACAGAAATGGGCGGTTTACAGGGGAGGGGCTGCGATCATTCGTGACCAGTGGCCTCGTGATCCATGGCTGGGTTATTCATAGACACATAAAGGATAACACTAAACTGTAAACATGTATATAAGCATAAAAACTTGATGCTTGTGGTTCCGGGACTTCGGTCCTTCTGTTTGTATTGTTCCAGGACTCCGGTCCCCGTTCTGTTTAAGGACTTCGGTCCCCCTATGTATTGTTCCATCGCATGTCCAATTGGACGCTGCCTCTATGGCGTGACGTTAAAATATTCTTATCTTATCTTATCTTATCTTATCTTATCTTTAATTTATTGAGATTTAGTTCTTCCAAAAAAAAAAAAAAAAAAAAACATCTAAGATATATAGTGGATGGATTTCAGAGCATTGAGAAAGAGGTGGAGAAGGAAGTGGATGATGCAGTAGCTCAGGCAATGGTATTTGTTTATTTTGTTCAACATTAGGATTTTCCAAAAAAGAATGCGATAACTCAATTTCTTATGATAATGCAGGAATAACCACCACATGATACTGATGCTTTTCTATCATCATACATACGTGGCACACTCGTGGCTTCATTAGTTGCCCCTTTACAAGGCATAAAATGGTCCATGACATCAAATAAATGATACATTTTGTATTGTCCAGTTAATTTTGGATGTGGATGTTTATTTCCACCAACATTATGTTCACATATGGGCGGGAACCGAGGAAGGTGTTGTGGTTAAGGTGGCTTGGTCTAAATGCATCTTTCCAAAATGGGCAGGTGGACTGGGCATGATGGACTTCTTACTGCAGAGCAAAGTCCTCATCTCAAAATTCATTTGGAGGCTCTTGAATGGTGAAGATGACTTTCTTGGTCTACGCCTTCTTGGACAGTCCCTTAGTCACTGTATCCCTCTAGGCAAAAAGCGGTCAAACCAATCCTACCATGGGCATTATTTCATCATTTGCATCCTTTCCCAAATGCTTCTTCTTTTCTGCGTGGATTGTTGGCATCATGGGATGTAGTCAGACATCTTTTTCTGCCATGTCCTTCCATCCATGCCTTACTAAAGATTCCATGGTGATGGGCACCACTGTCACCAGACCTCTCAACACCTCCACTGGCTACTTCAATTTATCCCCTTACACAGAGACAATGGATCCTTGCAGGTGTCGCCTCTATCCAAACATGGTATGAAGGCGGTCGTTTATTGTCTTTGCCTGAATTCCAGGCAGGATTTCAATTCTCTCGTTAGGATCTCCCATTATGGGAGAAGGCTGTAGAAAATTTACCTTTTAGGTTGGAGATTGGTGTTACAGAAAGGATGCCTTGGGCTGTCACGAAAATGATCACATAGGCAAGCACTTTGTCAGATCAGTATATCGTCTCCTCTTAGCACCACAACCCCTCTCACTGCCAAATGGATGGCACCTGCAAGTTCCGCAGGGCAATTCGGGTCGTACATGGCGTTGGCTTTGGGATACGTTGCTCCATCCTAAAGTGTCGGTACTTTGGTGGCAGATATTCATAGGTGCTTGTGCGTTAACACCTTCAGACATCGCTATGATCCTCGCATATCTGCAGTATGCCTGCTTTGCCTTTCAGACATGGAAACTCTTAAGCACTGTTTTTTCTCTTGTCCAGAAGTTCCGCAGGCGTGGTCTTGGTTACAAGGTTTATTTAACAGCATATTGGATTGCCAATGCATCCTCTTGGCCTCCTACCCCCCAATGCATGGCTCCCAATTCGATAGAGAGCATTCCATCTTGGTTCTGGTTGGCTCCTCTGGCCAATATGGGAGCGCCGCAGACATCATATTTTTCATGCACCTACTCATCTGCTCGCAGCGTTATTGCTGTGGCCCAGGATAAGGTACTGATGGCTTACAAGCGTTCCTCCCTTGATTCAGAGGTGAGAGATTGTATTAGGATTTAGTACCTTCAAGCTGGTTCTTATCATCAGTCTCATATTCTAAAGTAAGTACATTTGTGCTTCAGGCTCTTGTTCCCGTGGCTTCTTCTTGTGCTTACACAGTTAGATGAGATATGTACATTTTGTAATGTTTATAGCTGATTAATAAGATTTTTGCTTTTGTCCTTCCAAAAAAAATAAAAAGCCATTATGTTCACATTTGTTCAAAACGTATCAATCCTTTGCGTTGTGAGGAACATAGAGAGAATATGTTACGTACTAGTAACTCTAGTTATAACCAACACACAAAATCCTTCATAAAAATCGTTATCCAAAGGACCCTATTCTTTTCCAAAGAACATATCAGAATAATGTTAATGTCAATATTTACATGTCAACTTTGCCCAACACTTTTTTTGCTCAAATAGACTTTTGGCCATTTTCATGTCAAACTTTTTTGTCTCTCTATCTATTTTGCAAACCAGAAACCCTTTTCTTTTAGTCGAAATTGTTGCTTTCTTTCATGAATCTTCCACCACAAGATGTCCCGTTTGAAGTGCTTAATTATTATGTTATGCTTTGGTTTTCCATAGACTTCTTGATTTGCACACTAACCCTTTTCTTTTAGTCGAAATTGTTGCTTTCTTTCATGAATCTTCCACCACAAGATGTCCCGTTTGAAGTGCTTAATTATTATGTTATGCTTTGGTTTTCCATAGACTTCTTGATTTGCACACTTGATTTGCACACAGACAATGACAATGTTGACATCAATGGAAATGGGTGCAATAATTCATATAGAAGGATGTGTTGTTGCTACTCCTAAAGCTAACAAAAGATTAGCAATCTGACGCCACGTGCATGAGATATAGATTAGATGCAATAACACTTCGAAAGTAGGTGCAACAAAGTGCAGTGTCCACCACAAAAACCTTCGACATAGAAAAAATGTGCGTGTGTCAACACCAGCAGTACGACAAAGACGACTTGCACATAGTTGCTCTGGATGGAACTTTTGAGTGGGTGGCTATTAGCTGGGATTACGGGGAGGATATTTTGTCCAGGAAACAGAATATAGGCCCTCGACTTTGTGTAAAACTACGCTTTGTTTTCCGCCTTAAGTCAATCTACGCAGAGTGAATCAGTCCATAAGGATCAAAGAGGCGGCCCTCGAGTTTGTGTAAAACTATGCTTTGTTTTCCACCTTAAGTCAATCTACGCACATTGAATCAGTCCATAGATATCAAAGAGGCAGCATTTGGCAGGCATATTCCTTTGGAGATATCCACACCAAGGACAGATTCTTCAACAAGTCAAGAAAAGCTTCTTAAAAAAAGGGACCCAATACCAGGGAAGGAACTCACTACTTAAAAGTTTTTGGTAACAAAAGGAACAAGCCCTTTGTACTACCGGAGGACCTGGTTATGCTATAGAAATGGACTACTGACCAAAAGAAGCAACAGAGTCTATCTGTTGATTTAAGACCCACGCGTCAATTTCCCTCACGTATCCTTCCTTGGCATTTTCCCGTTTCTCATCTCCAAATTTCCTTTTATTAGACTTCGGATTTCAGAATGATATGCAAAAGAATTACTGGCGAGATTGTTGGGCATATGTGGTGGAAGTGCCCTTCTGTTTCTAATCTCTGCTGGTCCATGAAGAATCCTACTTTTAGAAGCGCCTTACCCCTTACTTTTTTCGGCTTCCATCTGCATTTTTGGACCAGCCCAATTTGCAGCATGCTTCATCTCGTGGGCGGGCGCTGAAACAAATGGAATACAAACGTTTTAGATTGAATTGGCGCTAAATTCTGTTTGAAGATGGATTCTGTTGAGAAAGGGTCCGACTCTGTGGAGAGCAGAGGAAAAATGTGGGAGCTTGACCAGAGGCTTGATCAGCCCCTTGGTATGGAAGCTGTGCAAGTTAGCGGCATGGAACAAAGAAAGGTTCAATTTAAAAATCCTAAGTCGGGGATCTTTTTAAGAAATTTTACATGCTAGAACTCGTTGGCAAGAAACTTGCTAATTAGAGCTGCTTTTACATCAGCTGTTTGGATATGCACTGTAATTGTATGCAGTAGAACGGCCTTTTAAAATTATAGCGACATATTTTCCTGCATGGGGATTTGTAAGCATGAATGTTTGATTAACGTTTTATCTGCCCTATGGATCTTATGGTGCAGGTGTTGCCAGCTTCTGCAGTAGTACGCTTGGCGTTTCTGAGCCTCGGAGTTGTATATGGAGATCTGGGAACTTCTTCGCTTTATGTGTTCTCAAGCATATTTCCTGATGGTATTAAGGATACTGAAGATATCTTGGGCGCTCTGTCCCTCATCATATATACTATCACACTTATTGCCTTGGTCAAGTACGTCTTTATTGTGCTAAAAGCAGATGACAATGGAGAGGGTAAGTACTTTGGCCTTAAGGATCATGCTCAGTTTCTGCATGTAAGTCAATTTTTGATCTTGAAAATAGTTTACAACATCTTGAAAGCAATTTGTTCATATGATAATCAAACCAATATTTATAATGCTAGTTCTACAAATACTATGTCTACGAAGAAGGTATATGTTTAAGATCAGGCAACTGTTAGGAACTTTAATGTCAAAAGTACTGAATCAACAAATATGAAACGGGATTTGAACAAGTATCACTTGATATCTCATATATGGAAAAAACGTTTCTGAAAATTGACGTAATGACTTTCTATTTTGAACAATGAATGCTGCAGTAGGCCAGGTTTTTATTTTTATTGGATGTCTGTTTTATGAAAGTGCTAATTACATGCAGGTGGTACTTTTGCTCTGTACTCTCTAATTTGCAGACATGCCAAAGTAAATATCATCCCAAATCAGCACCCAACAGACGAGGAACTTACCACCTATAGCTGCGGTAGAATGCGTGACAAGTCTAGAGCATTTAAAATCAGGAAAGTTCTTGAAGGAAATGCAATATTGCAAAAGATGCTTCTCATTCTGGTCCTTCTGGGTACCTGTATGGTTATAGGTGATGGCATCCTTACGCCAGCAATCTCAGGTACCTATGAATGGTGTAAAGCCACTTACAGTTATCTTCCTTTTATTGTTATTGTGAAAGTGGCTGTTTAAGGCGGATTTCATGTTAATGCAATGATGTTTTGTATTAACTGTCTTTGTTTTGCTTCATCTGTTAAAATTGTCAGTTGGGATGGCTTGTTTCCAGTTATCATGATAGAAATTTAAGATTTATCGTCTGGTTGATATTACTTCAATGTGGCGTGGCATCTAATGGATCGCGTTTTATTGTGTGACTTTCTTCTGTGGTGTTTTTGTCCTGTTCCATTATGAGCAAGAGTTAGCGTGTGTCTAACTTGGGCCTCATTTTTCTGTTGTAGTTCTGTCATCTGTGAGTGGTATTAAGTCTGCACATCCGGCTTTTCGACAAGGTAAATATTCTGCTTATATAGTTGTTTCAGGGATGCACCATGCCAACTGGATGGCTTTTTTGAGGTTTTATATCTTTGACTTTCTAAGTAGCTGTTATAAGAGTTTTGAAAGTAGTAAAATAGCCATGAATTCGAGTTCTGACCTTGTAGTCACATATTTGTCCATATCTGTGTACAAGTCATTTGCCATGCATTCTGTCCATCGTCTGCTTACCTAAAACAAACGTTTTACAGGTCATGTGGTAATCGTGGCACTTATTATCCTGGTCATCTTGTTTAGCATGCAGCACTTCGGTACTGGTAAAGTGGGGTTCATGTTTGCTCCAATAATACTTTTATGGTTTATCTCCACTGGGCTAGTAGGGATTTACAACATTATCAAGCATGATCCTAGTATATTTCGAGCGTTGTCTCCTATGCACATTTTTTACTTTTTTAAGAGGAGAAAGGAAGATGGATGGGTATCACTTGGTGGTGTAGTGCTTTCTATAACAGGTATGTTGTCTAATGGAATTCCATTGGGCTTGATTTATTTTGGACATTGTGAAGTGCGATAAGTTTATTTTTCATTTTGGTGGTGGGAAAATTTAGGGGCGGAAGCTTTGTTTGCTGATTTGGGACATTTTACAACGTTTTCAATTCAGGTAATTAGTTTTTGTTTAAGGAAGCGAATGCAGCATGCTGATATGTTTGCTTGGGCAGCTTGCTTTTACCATAGTGGTCTTTCCCTGTCTGCTGTTAGCCTATATTGGTCAAGGAGCATACCTCATGAAGTTCCCTCAGCATGTGTCAGAAACCTTTTACAAATCAATACCAAGTAATGCTGCAGTTTCTCTTTTCCTTACGATTGAGGTATTGTGTTAGGTGTGTATTATGATATGACATCTCTATTACAGGTTCTGTTTTCTGGCCTATGTTCATAGTTGCAACGATTGCTGCAATTGTTGCGAGTCAAGCAACAATATCAGCAACCTTTTCGATCATCAAGCAATCAGTTGCACTTGGATGCTTTCCTCGCATGAAGATTGTTCACACATCGCACCAATTTGGTGGACGAATTTATGTTCCTGAAATCAATTGGATATTAATGGGCCTTTGTCTTGCAATAACAGCTGGGTTTCAAGACACTACTCAAATAGGAAATGCATATGGTATGTGACACATTGTTATCTATGTATTATTTCTCCATTTGACACCCCGTTTCCTTGGACAGGTATTGCCGTTGTGGCAGTTATGCTTGTGACAACAATACTTATGACTCTTATCATGCTCTTCATTTGGCAGAGCAATCTTCTCCTAGTTGCGCTATTTTTCGTGGTTTTTGGATCAGTGGAATTAATCTATTTTTCCTCTGTTCTCTTTAAGGTGGAAAGTGGTGGTTGGGTTCCTCTAGCAATTGCTTGCATCCTTCTAGTCATAATGTATGCATGGCATTATGGAACTGCTAAAAGATATGAGTTTGAAAATCAGAATAAAGTGCCAATTGGGTGGATTTTGGGCTTAGGTCCTAGCCTGGGACTTGTCAGGCTACCAGGAATAGGATTGCTTTACACTCAACTAGCACATGGTGTGCCACCAATCTTCTCTCACTTTATAACCCATCTGCCAGCAATTCATTCCGTTGTTGTTTTTGTGTGTGTAAAATATTTGCCAGTCAACACTGTACCGCAGGAAGAACGTATTTTGTTTCGGCGAATTGGAACAGCTGATTATTGGATGTACCGTTGTGTTGTCCGATATGGATATATGGATCTGCATAAGAAAGATGATAACTTTGAGCAAATACTGCTTGAGGGCCTGGCAGAATTTCTTCGCTGCGAGTCGTTTGTAGACAGTTTGACACATTCTGAAGTTCCATCTGAATATAGCTTAACTGTGACTCCAGAAGACACCCTTCCATCAGCAGGCACCAGAAGAGAGTACCAACATAACAATATAGGTTCAGAATTTTCTGGTGGTCAAGAATTTTCACCAGAAACAGTCAGGTCCCAAGATTTGATGCCAGTTATTGAGGATCAATTAAAGTTCCTGTGGGATGCAAGGGAAGTTGGTGTAGTCCATATTCTTGGCAATACCATAGTGAGAGCAAGGGAAGGTTCCAGCATTATGAAGAGGATTGCCATAAATAACATATATGCATTTTTGAGGAAAATTTGCAGGGGAAGCAATGTAATCTACCACATCCCTCATGAGAGCCTGTTGAATATAGGCATGGTCCACTATGTGTAATCCTGTGTCAGAAATTAGTGGGAACTTGTCTGCCGATTCTTTTGAAAGCCAACAACACAGTCTGGAAATGGCCGAGAGGCCATCGCATGTTGTAGGGCTTGCGGGTGATATGTAACTTGCTGTTTCTCCACTTGTTAAAAATTCAAACGTGGCCAGTGGCCAGCATAGTATATGTCTTTTATTTTTTCTTTTGGGAACGGGAACCCTAGACTTTGGACCATTATTTTTTCTTTTGGGAACAGGAACCCTAGACTTTGGACCAGTGAGCACTAAAGACTTACCCTTGTTGGTACTCGGGTCTAACAGTATGATGTTCCATTAAAGCATTAGAAAATCTGCACTTAGTAGTTGACATAACTACTTAGCATTAAGCTAGGAATTTGAGATATAGACTTGGGCAGTTGGTATTAGAAGATATAGAAGACTTCTTCATGATATTGCCTTTAAAATATGTACGGTTTGTATGAAAATTAAGATATGAAAATTGAGATATAGACGTAGGCTACGTTCACATGATGGGGTCGAGGTGGTCATCTAGAACGAGCTTGGATCTTGTCCATTGTTTTGTTTCTTGAGGACGAGCTTGGATCTAGTTCGTACTCTAGAACGAGCTTGGATCTTGTCCATTGTTTTGTTTCTTGAGGACGAGCTTGGATCTAGTTCGTAGTTTTGTTTCTTGAGGTCAGGTCGGGTGCGCATGGGAAGAGTGTACCTCTTGTTGGTACTATTCTACTAATATGATGTTCCATTAGTTGATATAACTAGGAGTAAGGGTCGTTTCCCATGGGCGTAAAGCTTCCAAGTTTTTTGGAGGTTAGAAAAAAGCGTTTGACGTTTCCATGGATGCTTGATTGGGGGGACTCAGGTTTTGAACTTGATTTTGAAGAATTCTCCTACCTATTTTTGAACGTCAAGGTCTACACCTCTCTTTGTCTTCTTATGAAGCTCTGTTTGTCTTCTTGTAGCTTTCTTTTTGTCTTTTTGTAGGTCTGATTTGTCTGCTACATACCAACAACAGAGGATAGCAGAGGATGAGGTTTGTGTTTTATAGGAACAAAACAAATCTGGGCCCCAAGTAGACCTCACCAAAGCCTTGAGAAAATTTTAAGTCTGATGCTTATGGCAAACCACCCTAAGCATCAGGCTAGGAAATTGCAATAGAAGATATGCAAGACTTTTTATTAGTTGACATAACTTAGCATCAAGCTTGGGAAATGCTTTTGGTGATAGGAGATATGCAAGACCTACGACTTGTGCTGTTGCAAGTACTTCAAATACCACACCTAAATTTGCTTGTGTCTGAAATCCTTATTCATAGCACACTAGAATAAGGCTGCGCTCACATATGGATGGGCTTGATCCTAAAAATTTGGTTGGGTATCATCTAGAACGAGCTTGGAGGTCGATGGCGCATGGGAAGAGTGTCTCTAGATTTTCTTCTGACTAGAAATCGTGCCCAGCGTGCTCGGCATAAGCTGAGAACCTGTAAATGATACATTGTAGCAATGAAAAAAGAGAACATTAATATGTTAAAAGTATTCCATCGTTAAAGCATTCGACCCTTTTTCCCCTTCTCTTTTTCCTTTTCCATCAGTCTCCGTGGTTGTTAATTGTTCTAGGTGTGCTAGAGAAGCTATTACAACTAAGTCTCATCACACTAATTAGGAGTTTGCGACATCTTCTAGCCAGTTAAGTAACTCTAATATTAGATTGTGGCAATACAACTAAGTCAACTATTGTCTGGCATTTCAGTTTCTTTGCTCTAACCTAGTGGCATAGGTTAGAGCACCGATGGAGTACTTTTGGAACGTTAAAGCATTCGACCCTTTTTCCCCTTCCCTTTTTTCAGTCTCCGTGGTTGTTAATTGTTCTAGGTGTGCTAGAGAAGCTATTACAACTTCTAAGTCTTATGGCACTAATTAGGAGTTTGTGACATCTTCTAGCCTGTTAAGTAACTCTAATACTAGATTGTTGCATTTCATATATAACTAAGTCAACTGTTATCTGGCATTTTAGTTTCCTTTCTCTAACCTAGTGGCCTAGTGGCGTGACGTTAAAAATTTTTTTTTAACCTAGAGGCCTAGTGGCACGACGGTCAAAAAAACTCCTCTTCCTCCTCCCCCTCCTCCTCCTCCTGCCCCCCCCCCCCCAACATATCTAAAATATCCCCTTTTTTTTTTTTGGTTATCCGATATTGCTATTAATGCATATAGGAATGTTTCTATTTGGCTTACCAGTAGTGTATGTGTCTGTGACATAGCTGTCCCTCTTCAAGGCATCTAGGATCATCTTGAAGGTTTTCTTAAAGGCTTATGTATTGGTAACATTGGATTTATTAGTGATTTGATTTGAATTGTTTTTTATCGTCCATAGAGGCTAGTCGTCTATGGGACCCAATACAAGAGTGCAGCAGATGTATTACTATCTGGATTAAAAAACCACCGCCTTGTAGGATTTTCGAGGAAAAAAATTATAGCAGCAATAGGTCTGCTGGCAAGGTGCTCAAATAGACATGAAAAGTATGTACACATGTTAGGTGGCTCTGGTAGGGTATATCTGATCTCCTTTGTTCATCACCTCCTGAATATACGATCCCAAAGATCGTATTGAGGTCGTGTTCAGGAGCATAGACAGTGTATTGCCGGGTCTGAACAATTCAGCATAGCGTGTCCGGATCTTGTTGTATGTTGGGCAACTCCGGAGAGTGTGGCACTCATCTTCAACCACTCCCGTCTGGCAGCACTGACAAAGCTTATCCTGGCGTGGCTCACCCAATCCCTCTGCCTGTCTCAATTCGAAGGTGGTGGGTCCCTGTGCGAATGGAGGCGATCAGTCGGCGCTTTTTCATCGAAAGATGTGAATGCAACTAGCGTTGTGGACTGCGCTCCAGTGTTGGATTTATATGGTGCTTATAATCTGTTGTTCTGACCTGCTCTAATGCCCTGATATCCCAAAGCATGCCGAGGAAGCAAGTATCAAGATAGTGCCTCAGGCTATCGCGACCTGTCTCCATTTCTACCTGTATACACATGTGCACTTGGACATTCCACCTGGCCAGCCATTGAGCACTCTTATCCTTCCAACAGGTCTTGAGGCACTGCAGTCCCATTGCCATAGTGTAAGCCAGGTTTAGCAGATAGTAATCATCCATAGCAATGGTCTTCTAGAAATAGACTGTGTCTATCAAGGCCTGCTCGTTGGAGCGGTAGGAAACCCATTTCTTGCAACAAGATTTGATAGGGCGCCGAGATTTAACTCCAAGTGCCTGTGCCAAGAAGGCTTTCTGCACCTTCTCTAAGTCATTCCAAGTGGCAGGGGACATAACCGAGGCCCAAACTTCGACTCCATACAAGAGACGGGCTCCACCAACACCTTGAACAGATGTGATTGATGGCCCCAATCAGACAGTTTGGCTTTGTGACTGTTGTTTTACATTGCATAGAGAGCTTTCCATCCCGTCGTCACTCGCAACCAGATAGAAATATTCCAACTGAATGTGGAAGGTAACTCCACTCCTAAATACTTCTAGGTAGGTGCCACCTCCACCTCTTGCCCTGGATAAGTGAATGAAAGGGGACGTGGGTGCCATGAGGATGAGATGAGGACCACCTTTGTTTTAGTCAGATTGATGCACATGTCCATGGCTCGGTAGAACGCAGGCATCCAGGTGAGACTGCATGTCCTCCGGAGTGTGAGCCAGGAGGTCAACATCATCTGCGTATATGAGTTGCCGAATGACCTGGTGCAAAATTTGGGATATTTTGTTATATATCTCTGGGATAATAAAATTCGACTACCAACTTTATTTTCATATGTCAGTTCAGTAGTCAGTGCAATCTTTGTAAAATAATGTCTTGTTTCACAATAGTGGCTAGTATGCTTTATTTGCCCATGAAGAGGCATAGAATGATTTCATCCCTTTGCAGAGGAACATGCTGCCTCAGAATTGAGACATAAAGATGGACCCAGAAAGAAAGGAGATATGATCTTTAAATGTTGCCAACTTGTACTAAAAATAAATGTCACAATCTTCAGAACTGCCCAGCGTTTGAGCCTCCCAGGTCAAATCATGCCAGGTTGGTTGCACCTGACCAACCACTACATGTGATGTTGGAGACGGCCAGTGGGGGTACTAGCATCATACCTCAAGGAGGTAATGGACATTAATTGTGCCCTTCTCGCTACATTAAAATGTACAAATGTTTAGTTTATCGGCAAGCCTATAACTGCTAACGTTTTTCCCTCAGAAACCTTCCGGCCGGGGTTTTTCTTAATCCTGGACACAAATACGGCTATTGTCTTCTTTGTTTGGATCCCATAGGCCATTTTCATCTCCGAGGACCAAAAAAACCAATTTAATCCAATTTGATCATGTATGTTTTAGCTCATAGTTTTTAAGCTTCTCATTCTCTTTAAATGATGCTTTCTAGAATGCCTTCCCACACCCATGTAATGGCAAGCTTTGAAACATTCAAGTATATTCCGAGATCTAAAATTCATAATGCAAGAAAATATCCGACGGTATTAGTAGATGGTCTTCTAGTGGTTCATAAGGAATTGAGGCATGCACTAGAGTTGTCCTTTAGTGGTACATAAAGGATTGGGGCAGGCATTAGAGTTGTGAGTTCCATTTCTCATTATTCCTATGGGCGCTTTTTTTTTTTTTTCCTCAGATGGAGTGATTGAAGATGAGAACCATACTCTTCAAATATGTCCAGCATTTTCCAATATTGAAGCAAAACATGTTGGTCTAACAACACCTAATCAATTACAATATGTAGTTTTGCAAAAGCCTGCAGCGATGTCATGGAAGTTCTTGACCACTTGGCCCATTTATGCCGCTTTTTATGCTCAACCTTTTCCCTCAGGAATCCTTTGGGGCAGGGTTTTTTTAATCCTATCAGTAATAGTTTTTCTTGTATTGAATCCCGTAGACTATTTTGGCTTCCATGGACAATAAAAATAAAATCCATTCTATTCACATTGATTAAGTTTGTATTTCTGACTCCAAAAAGTTGGACCAATGAATCCGTATTTTCTAACTTTTCAATGCTAGAGTGACTGGCTTCATGGTCTCCTAAGTCCAATCCCTCCTACTGATTGACTAAATCAATTCTTATTTTTGTAAAAAATTACATATTCTAAGCTACGTAAGTAGGAATTGGTCCAGCTGTATAAAGAATGATGTGGTTGATAAAGGTATGTAATACACTAAATATATAGTACTAAACTAAGGTACAAGAATTCCTACATCAAAGGCAATCAAGGGACAATGGGCATGGGAAGCACACGAGGGTAGGTCTTGCCAGTGCTGCCACCAACCAAGGGGCCATCGAGGACAAGCATCATGCTCTGCAAGCTTGCCCTGCGTATCAACAGATTAGGGCGCGGTATCCTCAACTGGTAGTGCGTAACCAGCTGCTGCATCTTCTGTTGAGCACCAACTTAGTGGGATCTCTTGGATCATATCTTCAGGAAGTCATGGACGAGCGAACTCGGCTTTGCCCTTTTGGGTCATGATGGCATCTTGTTGTATAGTATACCAGCATGTGTATTGCTGCCAAGGTTTTTCCCTCGAAAACCCTTCGGGCCAAGGATGTTTCCATCCTGGCCGTAATGTGCTTGTTGTTTTCAATTTGTTTTGGTCCCATAGGGCAATTGGTCTCCGTGGATGATAAAATACATTCTATTCTATTCTATTCTATTCTATTCTATTCTATTCTATTCTATTC
>JAANSK020092908.1:0-16239 GCA_011763485.2 Isoetes engelmannii | reverse complement strand
TTAAAAGAATAACAGTATTACAAGATGAGCGAGGAGCAAGAGAAGCTGCCTCGAAGAGACAGCAGTACCCCACCACTGCCAAGACGATCTTCTTAAGCTGAAAACATGAAATATAACACTAATTAGCTCACGAACAAGCATATGCTAAAAATATACGAAAAACGTACCTTTTCGGGCAGATTTGGTCTACGTGTTGGTGGTGTATTCCTTGTTCGACCTCGGTAAGAAACCTTAATGTATGATGGAAAATCCTTATTTCGTTTTTCTCTGTGTACTATTAACCCTAACATCATACTCATTCGTCTGTTGTGCCCATACTGTTGTTAATTCGCAGACTGATATGGCGTGGCTCAACAAAACAAAAATGACGTCTCCTGCAATTCATCAGGTAAAATCCTTGCATAATTTTTATTTCATTAGATTCTTATCAGAGACCCAAATTCGAAATCAGATATTGGGAAGGAACCGCTCAAGAAAAATTCATTTCAATTTCACTTGAAGAAATAACACGAGAGAACATTTTCCAAGGAAAGATGCTCACGTTAAACATCTATTCCAATCTGTTTAGAAATGGCATTCTAGATCTGGTCTTCATAGCCAATTTAATGCTATCTGCTTAGATCCTACTGCCACAACCAGTTTGCTCGAACTATCAGGTAGGTTCTAGAATGAAATTACTTTCTTAACATGTTTGAATTAAAATTTGCAGCATGCACATGCAGCCTTCTGTTGCCTCGTCATTTCGTTTCTGGCATTCTTGTCATTCTTAGTATTCAGGTAATAAGTATTTGTCCCCTTTTTTATAGCAGTTAGGTAACCAGGCAGGTTATGTCAATGTTCTTGGCCTGTACAGAAGGTGTCGGAGCAAGGTCGCTGGAGCAAGGTCGCTGCTGATTCACCCCTCCTCGTAATGGAGTTTAGCTGAACCGTCGAGAACAGTGTCAATGGAAACAACAGAAGCCCCCGCTGGTACTGGAGCATTGTGATGGCTAGTGAATTGCCTTTGGCCACCATGACAGCCTTCACAAGAAGTAAAATCATGGAAGACATCTGCAAGCTGCAAGATAACAATAACAATCAAAAGTTAGGTCCTAGCACTCGCGAGTGCAATTTTTTTAGAACAAATTATGCAACTTAGGCCAAAAGGAGCTTCTTTCATGTGCATGGAGGAAATTTTCCCAGGCATTCCAAAAAATATGGCGCCATAGTGTTCAACTTCTGCTAGTCCGTAGGATTGCAGATGCGATTGCCATCAGCTGAAGCTGAGCATCACAAGGAACCTTCAACTCAGTTTCAGTTCGGAATGCAACCTCACCAGGTGCTCATATAATCTAAGTGGTCTGATAGATCGCAACTGCGTTATGTCCAAGCTCAAAGAAATCGCCCATGAGATCTTCAAGAATAGCTTGCGACTAGTTGCGGTGTAGGGTTTAGGGTCTAGATCTCCATGGTGCCTCGACAACCAGGGCAAAAATTCAGTAGAATGAGGATAATAGCTTATAGCAGCATATAAATATATAAGATCAATGCAGCCGAGAACTATCTAGATCAACACGATAGGCTGTTCACAAGTTTCAGGGCATGGCAGCTAGCGGCAACGAGCAATAACACATCCAACTTAGGCAAGCATCAAAAGACCACCTGAGAAGGCGAGAACTCACTAGAAGAATACAAGGGCCCTGTAGATAATTCCTATGGGCGCCAAGGAACAATACTTGAGCGCCTGAAGATAAATATTGTAGAGAGGAATTATCGAGATAGAGAGAAGATGGATTCATGCGCCTGAAGACCTGATCGGTGAATGAATCAAATTCGAAGTTCAAATCTTGCATGTGTGGAGTTTGAATTATGATGGTACAGGACCGTCCTTTGCCTCGGAGAATGTTTTGTAAAGCAAATTTAAATTTAGCTCGAATCATGTCATGATGATTACATTTCAAAAAGAAACAATCATAGCGTTCAAGTTTTGTGGTACCACACACTTCGGCCGAAAATTGTATTCCGTGTTTTTTGGACGCCGGTTGGGCCTGTAATCTAAGTCCAAGAGGAAGGAATACCAGAACACCAGAAATGTGAACATATTTTATACGCACGTACAACATATGACTCTTCGTATAAAGCAGCATGCATCATCTTTACTATGCATTAATTGTGACCTGGCGTAGATACCGAGGGATTCGGCATGGCGATACGTGTCGTCGCATTAATGATCGCATCTCGCAATATAAAATCGGTCCCGATTTTTTTGGACCATTCCAGAAAATCCTGAGTGCCTCCCACTCCCGCAAGCGCCTAGCAGTTTTGTTTTCGCGATTGTCGACAAGGTCAAGCTCCCGATGTGCTCTATGTATGCAGATCATTTCAAAATCCGGCAATGCATACATCTCAAATCCGGCAAAGAGAAACGACTTGGAGTTCGAGCGTCGTTCTCCAAGCGTTGCTATGTTCTTATTTTGCTCAGCCGTTCGTTACTTTAGATCAAAATCTAATGGTGTCGAATATGGCCAGGTCATTTTTTAGGACACGTGGGGACACGTGGATAGGCTAGGCTTTGAGATAATGTGTCACCCGAGGTTGGGCTGTTGCGCTAAAAAAAAAAAGAGATACACGGGAAATATTTAGATTGTGCTACTAACCTCACGTGGATTAAAGTCACAATCATTTGGATCAAATAGTCCTTGTCTTAACATTGTTTCTTCGACAAATGGATGCATATTAGGCCCATCTATTATACCAAGAAATGATATGATAGCATGGCCCATCTTTATGATAAATCTACAGCCCAAGGGGGCAAGTCTTCAAATTGCATTGCATGCATTGGCACATCTGACTTAACATCTTCGAAGCAAGAAAAATGACCAACAAACTCTAGAAGATACACTAGATGATTAGATTTTGTTGAACTGTACATATGCAATCAACCTTACACATGACTAACAAATAGGTTGTGACCTGATTGTGCTGAGAATCAGAGAACCATCCTTCTGAGAGAAGAAGAGTATCCAAGGGCTAGTTCAAAAGGTCCATACAATGCCACAAACCTATAAAAAAATAAACAACTTGCCTGAATTTACTGCTATCAACGACTCTTGTTGGCTCAGAAGGCTTCTCGTAATCCAAAGTCCAAGAACTTCTTGTACTACCACCCAGCTCTATGCTCTATTTTTGGTATCTAAATCGACATACTATAAAAAAAAATTGGGCATGTGCAACAAGAATTATACATTATAATAATAACGTGAATAGAATTGTAGTGTCCATCGAGACCAATAGGCCATGAGACGAAATATGACATCATGCTTCGATTTCAGCAGTGGCAAATAAAATAGCCCTCGATATTTCTGGCAGGCAAACTTATTTTCCAGAATTCTTTTTTATTTATTTTTCTAGCTCTAGATTCATAACTATAAGGGTGCTTTCCCATGGACGGACGGACCTGGATGCGATCACACCCAGGTCCAAACGTAATCGCCAGGATTACTCTACGAAAGAGGTTCTTAACCTCAGCCACTCAAGTGAGGTACTTATGGGAACATGGGAATGGCGGACCAGACCTTCATGAAACCTGGAGGTTTTCTGCCTATGGGAAAGCACCCTAAATGTTTGAAATAATTTTCAGCTCACGTTGCAGCACACGTGGATAGGCTAGCCACGTGCATAGCCACGTGTATGTCCCTAAGTTTTTGTCAAGTAGGTTGGAACGATGACACGTCAGCACATCGATAGCAAAAAAATTTCATGCCGACGCAATTTAGGGTTCATAGAAGACCAATGTCTGCTCTGTTGACGCGCTCTAACCCAGGTACAGATTCATCTCTTTTACTATTTTTTTTATTCATCCGGAATGTACAAAAGCAATTTACAACAAATCAACGCTTCTCATCTTTGACAGACCCGTATATATTCTGGGCTGGTATAAATGGTTCTTCTGAATCGTCTTCAGGAAAATCAAAGAATTATATACATATTCTGGACAGGCTGCTAATTAGTTGTGCTCCCATTATCTTCATGAAGCTCCAATACAGAGGCAGTTGCAGCGGCCTTCTTGGCATCCTGTGACAACCCCCATAACATGATGCTGGCTGCCAATATCATTATCATCTTTGGCCTCACCTAGCATCACAGAAGACATTATGTATGAAATAGTATTATGGACAATGACTGCCCAGAACGGGTAGCTTTGTTATTGCCTGAAAAAACTGCTATACTATATATTGTTCGCTGTCGAGAGGTAGTTCTATTCAACATGATGTATTCTTACCTCTACAATATCGTCCCAGAGAAGAAATATTGAGCATCCAAGCTTCCTTGCCACGCTTATTGCATAATTTGCATTTTGCCTCTTATCCTCATCTGCAGGAGGTAATTAGAAATCTAAGCTGTTGAAATAGACATCTGAAACTTCTCGTGTTGATTTCCTACCTGTTTCTCCTTTTGTAACAAGTCTCCAATTTACCACCCTAGGTTCCACCGCAGATAGCAAATCAAGAAAGAACAAGCCATTGGATAAACTTGAATCCTGATAATCAAGTTTAGGTTTCTATGTTAAGTATACTTGAAATGAACCCTGTAGTTTATTGCATAAAGAAGTTGTACCTTGAAGCTCTCCATACGAGATCCTCTACCTGACCTTTTAACTCTTCTATTGGCCCATTCAATAATTTCCGCATCAGAAACTTCTTTTCCTCGCAATCTAAGGTTCTTCAAAAGTTGTAACGCGTTATAGCGCATGAGCTGCCATAGATAAGCTTTGCACATAAAGGGAAACACATGAGCTTGGATTGGAAAGCAGAAATAGAACAAGGGAGCTTGAATAACTGTAAGCAGATAGACCTATTATAAGTTTCCTATTTCCTTGAACCACATCATGTCCTGCAATATTGACCATTGAGAACTTCAAACGTTTCCCAATATCTACTGCTTGGTTGCAATTTTCAACTTTCCTGAAGGGCATTTTGATTGGTGGTTTATTTGCAAGCTTCCAGTTTACAGATCCAGGTGCAACCTTATCAAGAACCTCAAGCAGCACCCACCTGCACGTCATTGACATTGATTAACATTATATTTTAAATGGGATAGAACTAACATCGCGTAAAGCTAGGGATGTGCACCCGTCTCGAACGTCTCCAAAAAGATCATGTAAGTGGGTTGCAATGCCAAGGCTGTTTATCCACATGCGGAATGTACGCTCCTCTCTAGAGTCATTTTCATGATCTTCCAGCATCTCCGCAAATGAGATTTTATTACTGTCCAGCGTAAGACCATTTCTGTAAAAGCATTGACCTTTTGTTAAGCTAAAATCTGAAGAACTAAATAGTATCATAACTAGTATCTTCATTAGTTTGTAACAAGCCGTTTCAAATAGAATAATGCAGATGGTGGACTGAAGATGGACACATCCTATTTTTATTCTAACGTATATTTCTGCAGAATGGAAACCTTTGCTCATTCATTCTTGAACAATAGATGCAGTTGTACACAAAAAGACTTGTATTTTGAACATTCCTATATGAGCTCTCCACTGCATATCAATCCTTGTTGGAGTTAGCAGAGCTGTTCTATTCAATGTTACACTGAATTTTATAAGGCGTTGAATCTAATGTACCTTTGATGAAAAAGGTTTGCCACAAATGCAAGGTTGAGATTTGTAGACCCTTCCCAGATGTCCCTTGGGGATACATATTTCCTGCAATCAATATTTTCTGCCTGTGCCAATATTGCCCTTGCCCTTTCCTGTGGATCATTAATATCCAGTGGTGACAGGTCACAACTCTCAGGTGCTAGCACATTTAAGAGAACGGTATATGCTTCCCCATCCTGTAGTGAAAAAGGGCACAAGTAGTCAACTGATTTACATGCTCTCACGATGCTAGGCTTTGGAAGACCAGATGAACGAGGGTTAAAAGAAAATGAAACAAGAATGTAATGTAGAAGTATTTGTTTAAATAACTAACCGAGTCAATCCTTAAAAAAAGTGCAATTAAGAGTGTGTTTCTATTTGAATATATCTGGGGAATGAAACCTATGACAAAGGATCAGCCAAGTTTCTTCCTTCATGGCAACATGGTCCTATGTTTGGAAATGTTTATTTGGCAGAGGCCGAGGCAAATACCTTTAGGTCTGATGAAAAGTTGGATACTTCTTTTGAATAACCAGCCTTTTTCAAGTGAAAATTCATCCATCTCAGCAAGACCTTCTCAGCTGACAAATGAAGAAATTCCTCAATTTCCTGTATTAGTGAAGATAGTTAGGCCAAGAGCTGAAAGACGTAGATAACTTAATACAGCAGTTACAACCTCAGTGTCAGTGACCATTTCTGCAAGCTCGGGTCTCATCTTCAAATTTACATCAGCCAGGAGATGGATCTGAAGTTTCCAATTAGAATTAAATTAGTGACTTGTATCACCGAGTAACCAATTATTCTGGATTAATTTACCTTCACAATCTGAGATATAAGTCCAAGGACGAGATGGGGCTGCAAGTAATAGGAGCAAATGTCAAACAAGAATGTACTGCACATGTTTTTGTGCAACCGACGTTTGTGGTATGCAACAAATTTCAATTGATAATTTTATGAGATTTAGATATAATGCATGGAAGGAGATGTGTACCCTTCCTTCAGCTAAATCTTCAGTTCCAATGTTGACAACTGAGCAACCAATGGCTTTTGCAGAATTCAAGCCAAGTGTATGATTTTCAACTCTTTCCCATGGGTTGAGTTTCGTCTTAATATTTAGAGCTCTTTCATCAATTGTACCAGGCACTGCTATATTGATCAGCTTGCTAGACCAAAACGTCAATGTACCAAGAGTCAGTGAATATATTCCACTTTGCATACATCATGTCTTTAGATGATGATAAGTGTGCAAGCATTACCAGATTAGAATGCCATCTTTTACAATTTCAAAGACGTCGTCAGTCCGGGGATCTATGGGAAGCAATTCATTCAAAGCATAATCATCAGCCAGATAGGTGTTGATATGTTCCACATAAGCTTTCTTCTCTGAATCGCTGATTGTATGGACCCAGGTGGTGGTCGTAGTTCTCAAAAATGTTGGCTTCTGTGGACTGATCTTAGTGCTACCATGTTTTTGTAAACCTACATACATCTGCATGTCATTACTTGATTTAGGTCCTTACTTTAAATAACCACAGAGCATAGACCTTCAAATTAGATCTCAGCGTCTTTGCAGAGATTTTCTCTTTTGAACTTTCTACATGTAAATCTTAAATTATATAAGCAACCATACTTACTCTTAGAAAACCTTCAAAATCAAGACCCCCACTATGATGGGGGTCTTCAGTCTGCATAATGACATCTATCTCATCTTTGCTCAATGGTTGCTCCAAGAAACTAATTTTATTTTCCAACTTGGCTGCAGGCAGAAGCCCATGTTCGTTCTTCAAGGAATCGAACTGTAAATTCCATAAATAGAATGCATTCGATTCTTAACTTTTTTACTGGATTGTATTTATTTTTCTTCATGGAAACTCAGTACTAACCTCTGTTTTAAAGAGGCGCAGTTCCTTCTGTGTAAATTGACTTGCCAAAAAAGGGTCAGAAACCACCACGCCGTTCATTGAACCCATAATTCACCAAATCTTGCCCACATCAGGAGCAATTCTTAGCATGCAGTCCCAATTCTGCAGGATCTGAGCTTATACAATAGGAAACAGCTGAGCAAAGCATCGAAGGGAATCAGATCAGACTGGCGTCAAGTCAAATTTAGGGTGCAGAAAATTCAGTGCTCCAGCTTCGAGATCAGAGAATTTGTTTTCGAATTGGCAATGCTTAGCATAATCCTGAGGAAGATGCCCCAGCACAGGGGCACCAAGGAGGCCGCAGCGGCTACGATCCTATCATGAAAGGACCCTCAAGATCTAGACCGTCACAGCCATGCGTGTATGCACGTGGGATCAAGGGTTGAGATCGTAGAAGGACGTGGCTTGATAGCTGCCGTTGATTGGTGCCTCTTGGGAATATTCCAGTCAACAGGTGGGCAACCCAATTTGGACATAGCTGGAATGACGAAATAGCTTTTTGACCAATTTGTAAGGGCGGTTTCCAATAAACTTGTCCTAACTGGTGCTAGCCTTGGAAGCTAGTTATCTAGCTTAGCTTCCAAGGCTAGCCCCAAAATCAAATCATAGCTACTTGGCGCAGGATCAAAGGCAACTTGGTAGATCTCTAATGGCTAGACCAACCACAAGTGCTCCAAATTTGCCTCAATCTAACTTATTAAATTTGGATTTTCCGATTTCGCTAAAACATTTTTAGTTTTTTCTAAAGGTCGATCTGCTAAGGTTTTAAGGATTTTAGAAACCGGAAAAAAACTCCGACTATCCAAAAACCGAAGAAGTTTTTTTTAGGGGTCTAATTTTTCCTTATCTCTATATGCATCTCCTGCATCTGGCGAGATGCTGCATGCCACGATTGCCGAAACGCTGCCTGGATACTATCTTTCTATCCCTGGGATATAAATTCATCAGAAGGGTTTTAGCCATCTGACCGAAGGGGTTTAGATTACTGGAACAAACGTGTGTTCTTCCTTTTTGCGTTTTCATGTGAGGTACTCTGTCAACTGGATGTCCGTTTTTGTTCCAAAACGAGATTATCCCTGTTGTTATGAGCAGATTGATGATCTTGGTTTCTTTCGTGTTGGAAGCTAATTTTTGTGAAGCATCTGAAGATGTTGCAGACAATACATCTTTGATGTAAGTATTTATAATGTACATACATTTGGATCTGCATAAATATTATACTATATTGGTTATATATATCAAATCAGCTAGAATTGGAATATTCTGGTTTATTGATGGCTGCAGATTATAGAGCAGAATCTGCTTTTAATCCTTTGATCTTGAAATGTCCAATCAACCAGGATTCAGTACAATGCCACAACCATGCGTTTCGGTGAGTACAGTTCTTATGGATAGCAATGGCTTGGTAATTTAAGATGTATCATAGGTTGCAGAATGTCTTTATTTATTTCGTAAGCCTTAAGTTTGTTAGAATTCCCATATAAATACAATGTTTAGTGAGAGTAGTTGGTTCAGTAATGGAATTGATTGAATTCTGAATGAGTAAAGTGCCCTCTATGTATGATGCCCCCTATATATGATGGAATTGAACATTCACACAATTATTCAGACAATATGGTTCAGTAGCAGAAGCCTTTGCAGCAGTAGAATGCATAATGGACAGAAGCCTATGTGGTAATGAAAATTCTATTCTTTTTTTTTTTTTTTTTTTTTTTTTTACCGAGAGTTGGAGGGATCGCCATACCCACCACCCATAGCAGACCCCTGCACTCTTTTCATGCCTATTACTACAGGAGGAAGCCACAAAAGAGCCTTTACAGTCACTTCTTCGCAGGCACTACTCCAGAGCCGGGGCCCACGAAAATCCCTTCGAGTATGCCGCCCCTCCAACATGCATGGGGTCCTGGAAAAACCTAGTCCACCACACCGGGAGGACGGCATACTATACTCACATTAAGAACCCAAACTTGCTACTTCAAATGACCGCCTGAGGGTCCCTGGGTTTTCCCAGTAGCCGAATGCTTCCGGCCCCGCCGGATATCCAAATCCAAATGATCAAGACCTAGCCCTTCCATGGTCGCCTGGATCAACTACCAACCATCTACTAAGGGACCAGGAGGGGGTGGCAGGGGCCGAAAAAGTGAAGGAATGTACAAGTGGCAGAACAAGAGCCCCTGCTTACCCCCAAATAAAACCCCAAATTTCTATGCTTGCTCAAGGCAAACATAGATCAAAAAATTTGAAACATACCTTGGACACCAAAGCTGTTTGTACGTTGCCTGAAAGAAGAAGGAGCAGATGCTTCTTGAAGGAGCTGGAGCTGGAAGTATAGATCAACCACAACGGGACTAGATCTTGAACACCGGATCTAAGGCCGTCTGTTCTTCCCAATCAGAACCCATTACATCAAAAACAACAATTTAAGAACCAATAAATCATGAAAGGGGAAACACATGAAGTTAGAAGCTTCTTCAGCTGGATCTGTGGTCAAATGCCATGGATCTGTAGTCAATGCCAACACTGCGAAGAAACATGACTCGTTGGCACAACAGATTTGGGTGAACCCAAACACTCTGGTATGGTCGAGTTCTGTGAATCAAATCCAAACCCTGGTATGTCTGAGCTCTGTGAATCGTATCCAACTCCAAAGCTGGGCAGGCCCTCCGGACATTGGGCAGGCCTTCCGGAGAGGAAATCCTAGGCCATCGACATAGCGCTTCCAAACAGCTAGTTGTGCATAAACTAGAGAATGCCAAGAGATGCTTGAAAATCTGTTCTGTTCTGCAGCTGAAACTGCCATGGCCTGTTGTCAACTTCTATGGAGCTCCCTGAAGCACAAATCGCGCAAGAACACCGCCGGAATGCAAGAAACCTCTGTTGTTAGGGAACTTAGCTGATATGGACTGAGAGGCTTCGAGAAAGAATTCTCGATCTAGACATTCAATCTGTTATGGGCTGCCATATCTACACCCTCGCGAAGCTACTGGAACCTAAAAAGTTGCAAAATTCCAGCTACCACGAGGCCACAGGAACACGAGATCTCAGCACAACACGCTTCTAGAAGCTGCTGGATAGATCCAGACTACTTCCAACTGCCTACATAGATTGCATAGAGGCAGTGGAAGGGCAGATTAAAGACTGAAGCAAGCAGAAATTGGGGCTTCAACATTCGGGTCAGGATGCAAATGAAAAACTGAGAACAACGAGCTTTTCAAGTCCTTATGTTCTGACCTAGCTGCTGTATTGACGATTAATCGCAATATCAAGGGCCAGTAACTGCAAAGACATAAAAAATACGAGGACTTCTCTAGGAAAGCGAGATCTCCACTTGGAGTGAAATTGATCGGAAAAGGAGGAGATCGGTATTTCACATAAGCTTATAGAGCTTCACGGAGCTTCTGTGGTAATGGAAATTCTTATTCTATTTTGAAGTAGATGCTTATTTTAGTTATCATTACGCTGCATCTTTCTGGTTTTCACAAAGATGCTAGATTTTATGGACCAGATAAATTATACCCAGCATATGTTTTGGAAAGCCTGACAAAAGGTTGAAAGTTATTAGGAAAAAGACAATTGAGCCTCACGGTACCAGTTGCATGCTAGGATGCAGCAGCCTTTTGATAATGTTTTGATCTTTTTATTAGGTTTGCTTCCATGAGCATTTCCTCCTGTAGTATCTCTGTAGCAAAATGGCTGCACTTCTTCTTACTGTTTGCCACGTGGTGGAGGGAGATATCTAGGTATAGTTGGCATAATTATCTTTATGGATTCGTGTTGATCTCAGAATCATGTCTGCTCAAGCATGTTTACTTCATATTCTATTTTTTAAAGCCTTCTGTATTGTATATACTCCACATCCATGTTGTTTAATCTGGTAATGAACATATGAGTCAATAGTTTATGTTTGTTTTGGATAAGTCTATGTTTTCGTTTGCAGGGCTAGGCCTATATTTTGTGCTTGAGTGCGTCCCCAAGTTGCAAATTAATGCCTGCTGGACCAGGCTTTTTATGCAGAATATATTGCATATAATTGGACAGGCATGCCTAATCTCATTTATATTCTATGCATTGCCTATGGCCTAATTACTTTTCTCATTGTTGATTGCTTGCTTTTTTGCAGATGCAAATACAACCAATGCGTTCTGTTCCATCTATATGCACGGTTTCTACCAGACATGATCCAAGAGCTCCTTTAGCAAGACATATGATGCAGAGTTCAAGAATACAAACAATGGGTCCCGTTTCATCTCTATGCACGACTTATATCAAACATGATCGGGTGGGCTCCTTTAGCATGATGCAGAGTTCATGAAGTAGATAAGATCCGGTGGGCAAGAGATAATATAGAGTTCTGATCCGATGAGCTCCTTTAGCACGATGCAGAGTTCAAGAACTAGATAAGATTCGGTGATCAAGACATAATGTAGAGTTCAAGATGCAGATGACAAAGAAACCTAGGTATACTTCTATGATTTGGGTATGCATAATTTAATGAAGGGTATTTTTTCCTCTTCATGTATTGTGCCTCCACGTGTTGCTAGATACTGACCGCGTACCCAATAGCACAATAACTTGGTGCAAAACCTCATTCTTTTGATTGATGTTTGTCTGTTCTTATCAATTATAGGTTAGTGTTTGCAATCAGGGACACAATGAGAATATTGTTCCTTAGTGTTGCAGAGGGAAATGTTTCAAGTTCAGCTCGCATTTGCAAAAAGTATAAATGATATACCAAAGGATGTGCTTAGTGTTTTCCAGCTTGCAAGGTTTATGTATTTAGAAAGAGACTTATTTCTTGCGTGTGAAGGTAAATTCCCTTTTGCAGAAGGATCTCTCTCATAAACTACTCATTAGATTTGAGCATGTTTCGTGGTTTCTTTGCCAGAGGTGCATTCTAGATAACCTTTTACAAGGGTATTTAGAGTTGGTATAATTTGGGAAGCCTTTTTAAGTCCTATTTCATTATGATTGGCATGATCGTCTGTCTCTAATAAGTGCAATGGATGATGAGCATCTAATTCACCATTACGTAGCCAACATTCCACATGGTGTGAATAAAGACATGATAGCAATGGGTCTTCTTGGATTCTAGAAGGTTGTGCAGTTGTTTTTTTTTTTTTGTCAAGGGATAATCCTTGCAATAGCTATCTATGTAGTAGATGGTGCTGAAAGTTGTTTTTTTTTTCCAAGAAATATATCTATATTTATCTTGCACTATCTTGCATAGTAGAAGGTGTTGAAAGCTCTTGAATAATCTGGCTCTTTATTGTCGTAAAGAAGGAAAATCTCTCATGAAACCTTCTATCTACACACTGACCCCGATTTCTATACCACATGTTGTTACCATCATTTTTTTTGGCCACATGTAATTTATCGAGAGATTAAAAAAAATCCCATATGTAGAGCTATGGTGGTATGAATTTGGTTATTGAATATGTTGTTTTTTAAGTGGATAATGTTATTTTAAAGTTACATCTACTACCACAGATTAGTAGAATTCATTGTAGGAAAGAATACTTGAACCACCACATGTCCAATACTTCTAATATCACATGCATTTATAGAAGTAGGAAAGAGTACTTGAACCACCACATGTCGAATACTTCCAGTATCACATGTATTTCTAGTATCACAAATGTGGTTTTAAGAAAAATGTTTTCTTAGGAAGTATGGTTTACTAAAGTGGTGTAATTTTTTAAGCATTTTTTTAGCTCATGTTGTAAGCACCATTATACAGTCATTGTCCTACTCTCATCCATATGACTCAACATGAAGTATCCATGTTGATTACATGCCATATTGTGTCAAAATGCAATATAAGATCATCTATTGTCAGAGAAATGAAATGAAATGAAATGAAATATGGATTTAATACGTCTGAGACCACCAGGCCTATGAGACGTTCAACACTGTACATTCAACATTATAAAAAATATCTTCTAATGCATCCTCAGAGAGAAATGCATCAGATCCCTCCCACTTATCATCCTCTTTCTCTTTAACTCCAATATCCTTTAAGAGAGAGAGAGAGAGAGAGAGAGAGAGAGAGAGAGAGAGAGAGAGAGAGAGAGTTATACCTATTGTTTGGCTACTAATATATTTCTAGCACAGTATAACAGTCATGTTTCACCATTCTCAGTGCATAATTCTTGATTTTTTGCAGGATGACAAATTTCTCAGGAACAGTTCGACTGACACTGTTGATGCATGAGTTGCCCCCTTCATTGGGAGTGTTTTCCATCCATGCACTTCCATAATTGCACTATTGTAAATCATGTGCCCCGAGGGGTGCAGTTAGAAGAAACCGTAGAAAACATGTGAGTGTATGAAAGGGGATGTTTTTGGGGCCAAAACCGTACGTATAATATGGGGGGGAGGTATTTTTTTCGCTTGATTTTTGTATAGGTATGAAGGAAATATGGTAGGGGTATATGAAATATGAGAGATATTTTTTTAGGAAAATTTCGTATAAGGGATAATTTCTCTTGACCACATGCACGCACATGCCGTATAGACTTTACATTAGCTGCACCTCCCGGGATCATGTGGCAGAGCTAGCTATTGCTTCCTCAATTCCGGTTGCATTGTTGTCAGTTCTGATGTTGTTCCTCTTTTGGGGGCACCTTGTAACGCAATTCTAAGTTTTGTCCAAAGCTTCTGTTCAACATACATGTCTTTTTAGTTTCAATGTATGCTACATGCACTGCTGTAAATTATAGCATGCTCATTGTTTATGGACTTCACTTGTGTTCAACACTATTCTATGAGTTTCTATATAAGGAATGAAAAGCAGTTCATGTAAATATCTTGTTTTCTATGGATGAAGT
Source organism: Isoetes engelmannii (assembly GCA_011763485.2). Lineage (NCBI taxonomy): Eukaryota > Viridiplantae > Streptophyta > Lycopodiopsida > Isoetales > Isoetaceae > Isoetes > Isoetes engelmannii. The sequence goes on along the minus strand of JAANSK020092908.1, from coordinate 1,870 downwards.
TGCACACGTTTGTTCATGTATTATGTGTTGACTGTACCATGCACATGAAATCTTAGGGCGTTGTGGAAATGGGTGTTTGACCCATCTTATTTGGACACATTAGAGAATTGAACCATTGACAAAACTATTGACTATAACGGTGTAAACAAAAAAAGACAAACAAATGATATAAAATTGACAAAAAAAAGTGACAAAAAGAAAGCCAAAATAAATCGAAAATGGCACAATGTGTGCCAACAAGTAGACAATAATGTATCAAAAAGATGATTTAAAAGTGAATGTGACTAAGAATTGCCAAGAAAGTGACAAAAATTTACTTAAATATGTCAATAAATTACAAGAATATGCCAAAGACAACTTAAAATATGTTAAAATAGGTGACAAAAAAGTGCCAAGACAATGTGAATTATGACAAAATAGGTGCCAAATAATTGCTAAAAAAGTGACAAGAAATAATATAAATATGACATAGAGGGTGCCAAAGAATTGTAAAAAAGGTGACAAAAAAAGATCTAAAATATGATACTATAGATGACAATAAATTGTCATAACAACCTAAAATATGACAAAATAGGTGTCAAAAAATTGATTACAAAGTGACAAAAAAATGTTAAAAAATATAGCAAAATTAGTGTCAAAACTTTACCAATAAAAGTGACAAAAAACTGACAATGTATTGTCACTAAATTTTGACATTTTTATCGTCACATTTTTGTCAGTTCTCTGGAATTTGCAATAGACTACAAAGTGACAAAAAAACTGACAATAAACACCTATTTTCTTGTAGGGACTCTTGCAAGAATCGTCAGTGTTCTTCAATAGGCCAGTGCTACTGAGTTATGTAAGCATAATTTCTTGGTTGTTTAACATGTATGCTTGGAAATGATTGACTTACTGACACACAATATGATGATTCGGACTAGTCCAATATATGTATTTTATAATAATTAAATTATTATTTTTTTGTTGAAGGACGACAATTTTATTATCAGGAATAAAATCAAGATACATGCACGAGGCCTGTGACATGGGACTCAAAACCTAGAGGACGACGTAGTCCACAAAGCAACACCACCCATACACAACACATACTCAAACTCCTTGTGCCATCTTGAAGCGCTTAATAGCCTCATCACAATCAACATTTTCTACCACATCGAGATTATCCACACTAGACATCGTATTATCAGACCTTTGAGTAGCATGACGTATAAGAACCTCATAACTTGCCATATAAGACTTCTTCCTGGCTGCCTTCTTCCAAGTCACATGTTTCCACATCTTTCTAGTACCCGGATGAGTAGATCCATCCTCCATAACAATTTCAGACGTATCAAGAGAAGAAATATCAAATGGCAGAATATAAGGAACAATAGGTGCATAGGACGATGCTAAAGATGACATCATTGAAGCTGGAAAAAGATCAAATTCACTCCTCAAGTTGAGGAAATAAGGGAGGAATATGTGAATATGATGGTGCTAAAGGCAACACCATCGAAACAGGAGCAATAGGTGCAGATGATGGACGTAGATCAACTTCCATAACCGATGAGCGCAAAGCAACCGGCAAAGATTGATCATGGATAGATGAAGAACGAACAACAAGATCTTGAACCTGAGATGAAGAGGAAGGTGGAGCAGTTGCCTGAGAAGCACGAAATCCTTGGCGAAAGCTAGCAAAGGCCTCTTTATCAGGAAACAAGTGAGCCAATTCTGGACCATTCAAAAGCGTCAGATCTAACTTCTTATACCAAGCTCCACTTTTGAACACTATACAATCTGGTAAAGGTGAGTCCACTGGCATAGAAACATAGATCCTTGGACCATTCATAATAGAGTGTGAAATATGCACCCCTATTCCAGATGCAAT
>JAANSK020092797.1:0-16241 GCA_011763485.2 Isoetes engelmannii | reverse complement strand
GCATGTCCTCGGACGCTGCCTTTGTGGTGCGACGTTAAAATATACTTCCTTCCTTCCTTCCTTCCTTCCTTCCTTAAGAAAGCTGAGGTGCTTACCATGCCAGAATCGCTTTATGAGTTCTATACATGCAATCTCAAAGTCCTAGTGCCATACGTCGTAGATAAAGTGCCAGACTGGAAGGGTTCATAGAAGGATACATTCTGGATGGGGATAACAGATTGATAGGTCACACTAGGCCTCTCGCCTTCAAGTTTACTATGAACGGGGAGTGGCCAGTGATGTATTACAAGACTAAGACCTGCCTTTTTGGATTGGCTTCCGAACGAAGGAATTAGGATATGGAAACAGGGGCAAGACATGCCAGCAGGGAATCCCAATATTTTGCCTCCAAAGACCTCGGTCAAAGACCTGGGTCAGTTACGCAACAGTATCCACCAGCATATCCTACACTGGCATGCAATCTCAACAAATAAAATGGGTGCTCCCAAGAATACCAACTATCCTGCACAATTCACCTCCACAATCGAGTACTGGATGCGGCTCTTGCAGGAGCTACGGAAGATTACAGGATGTGAAGGGTGCTACAAAGACTTCTGGCCTCAAACGAGGCAAGTGGCTACCTACCCCTGGCGAGCAACGTTCCGGCATGCATTGGTCCATTAAAAGACAGGCCTATACCAAAATTCAATCCCTACAAAGACCTGTAGAAGGGGATGTTTATTCTAGCGTGACCTGACGATGACTTGAACCCTACCTGGGTATGTTACAGTACAGAAGAACCACAGATGGACGACAAGAAAGAAGAACTTCGAGACCATACAAGTGACTTGGTGGGAACCTGTCCGGGTGAGGAACCAGGTATACCCTTCTAATTACGTGAATTGTTGGAAAAAGAGATGGAGACCAACAACAAGTGACCGGATCGACATAGAATCCATCAACTTTACCTGGGCTCCATCCAACACCATCAAGATTCCATAGCTTGTAGCTGAGACCTATGCAGCTCTTAGTCGATGAGCGCAACTAATTGTATAGCATGATTAATAAAAGTCCTTTTTGTCTTGCATCCGTGTCAATTCTAAAAAGGTCCACGAATTCAAGTTTTTTCCATAATTAATGAAACAGTGCTTCATGGGGTGAATCTTTCACGAGGAATACCTCGCCTGGAGATTTCTTCCTGCGAGATAACGAGAGAGGTATTCTGTGATATGGAATATGTCACTGAAGATTCCACGTGGCAAAATCTTACCGTGTGTGATTCCATCGGACGGGTGAATTCTGTCTGATGAAATTAAAAGATGGTGATTCCCGTCCGGCAGGATTTTTGGGTGGTGGTTCCATCTGGAGGTATCGTTTGGACGGCCAGGATGCATCGTGGCGACGAACGGCTCCGATATCTCAGAACATACCTGACCCTTTAAGGTACTTGAAACAGGGCCTGCCGAACAGACCCGTTCATGGGAGCTTGGTAATTTCGCAAGAAGGTAGTCACCGTTATGGAATCACCGAAACAAGAGTAAGATTATTTTCACTAGATTGATACACACAAATTGTTTGTGGTTCCTTCTTTTACAATTGAACAGGATTAGGTTTATTCAATTGAACAGAATTAGGCATGCTTTTTGTGTACAACTAACTACTTCATGCTAAATGTATTCTCAACCTGACATAGGTAATTCTTATATTTGGAGACTATATATCCTCGGACCCAAAGTCCGGAGTAAAGCATGCCGGAATAAGGTGCTGGAGGGCAAGTCGGCCTTGGCGGATATGGCCCATATCCACCGTTGCCGCCTGCACCGCCTGCACCCTATGCCGGGGTTCAACTGTTCATAGCTCAAGGTTTTGGTTTTAATGGCTCGCTATGGTGGGAGTTTTTTTCATAATCGTTAAAATATAATGCATGAGTGGAAGGCTATGGCACTTCGTAAGCTTGATTTTTGTATTTTGTAATCATCTTACATGCTTCATTCTGTAAGCATTACATTGAATGTGTCTGTGTGTCCATGCACAGGAATTTACGTAGTGAATTTCAGATATTGAAGAGTCACCTTCGGCAGATGCAGCAGCATGGCCAAATCCGGTACTATCATGGCAAACCTAGCTTGAACACATCCTCAGCAGGGAAGATTACATTGTAAGTTAAACAACACAGTAAGGATACGTTCTAAAATCGAACTACACAATAGGCTAAGGTAAAGTTACAAAAGTTTAGTGGTTTCTCTAACTGTTGTCTGCTTCTAAGATGTTAAAAAAAGGTGTAAGCTAAAGCAATTAAATGTTCTGCCTTCTCATGCTTTTTGACATCTGCCAATGATCTGAGGCTTGATGCAACATTTGAATCCAGACATCTGGTGATGATTCAAGTATTGCTAGCATGGCCGCTCAAGAATAGCTTAGGAATATTTTCTAAAGGTATATACAGTTTGCAGGCCCTTTAGAATATAGACATGCTAGATGGACTATTAACATCACTCAAGATCCATACGAACAGTAACACTTTCATAGTCATGATATGATTGAATGAATTCAAGTTTGCGTTTATGCTATACCATGTAATCTCTGGACAATAGCTTGCATCCCATGCGCTGTTTCCCTTGTAGATCATACATTCTTTCTGTGCAGTATGTTACTTGAGAGATGCATCTACTTGGGCTTTGCCTCTAATTCTTTTGCTCTGAATCTTGCTATTTCGCTCCTAGTGGTTGCATTCTTTTCAACATTTATTGTAAGTTTTGGCTCCTGTTTTCTTGTTTAAGGTACGCATAATATATTATCAATTTGGCACTATAGTCCTTCCACTCTGCCCATCTTCTGAGGTAATGCATTACATCCTGGATGTATAGATACTCTCTGCTTTCTCTTGAATTTGGTAGAAACAACGTATAAATTTATTGTGTTTTTTTAACTGGATGTGATACATATAATGCGGATGAGAGCATATTGCCTGTTTCTCTGAATTATGTCAGTTCTGAGGCAAGAAATCAGATAATGGGCAGTTGCATACTTCTTTTACTACATGTCTAGATTGAGAAGATATTGGATCAAATGGAGGATGATAAAGCTAGTATTACTCTATTTTCTTTTCTGTGCTATATGCAATCAATCAGATATTTCAATTTCAACATCTTAAATATGCGTACCCCTAGAAGGTTCTAGAAATCATGCATGTTGACTTGTCATGCCATATCACTAGTTCCACATGGTACATTGGCATGATACGCCACATCAGTGCTAGTTAGATATGCCATATGGCACATAATTGCACATGGCACATTGGCAAAAATGAACAAAAGGGAGTATGAGTAATGCATTTGCAAGTCTTTGATACCTTTACAAGTTATCTACCATCGATGCGTATTCAAAATGGTCCTTATCCAGGATTTCATGTTGGATTTTTCTATGCTGCTACTAGTTCCTACTACATTAGTACATTATATTTCCTACTACATGTTATAGGCGGAAACTTGAATGAAGATATTTTGAAGCGTGCATCTAAATGACATGTGGTAGATCATTTAAATGACATGTGGTAGGTCATTGGAAAGCGTAAATGCCAATAAGAAAAGAGAATATAGATCGGAGAATACATATAGGATGATATGTGGATGATATTCATCCGGATGATATCATTGGTGGTGAAATGACTGATGAGCTTGCAAAGTCACCAAAACAAAGTTTTGATATTTGGGAAATGTTTTTAGAAGGTTTCTTGTTGTTTGCACTAAATTTAGAAAAAAAAATAGAAATTTCCAATGAGGCTGCATAGCTCAACTGAAAGTTTACTAACATGCTACTCCAAAATTCTTTGCAATTGCATGCATAGATTCCATCGCATAAAATAAAGGAACCATCTTGGCTCTATGAGTAGGAGTCAAGTAGAAAATTCACAGCTTTTCTAATTTCCCTGGCCCTACGATGGGAAACATCAAAGAGCCAATCACGTCCTTCAATTCAATTTTCGAAATCTTGTTAGCAAATCAATCCCCTAAGTGGTAGCTGGAGTGTGGAGCGGAGAATTTCCATATTTTTTCTAATTTCTTCAGTTGTTGGATCAGAAAATAAGAGATCCAATGGCTTATTTTCAAAATTGATGAGGTGGCATGATAGGTGGACATCTTAGAATTGCAGCAATTTGTGCACCTCCCTTTAGGCAAGCCTGCTATGAAACTCGTGAACAAGATTTACCTTTAATTAGAAATGGAAGTGCCGCAACTGTAACCGGCAAGCCCTCCCACATTACAGATCGTCCACATATGGACATCTTATGTATCCATCTAGTTCTGCTGCTAAAAGAATTGATAGAAGGGATGGTTGTAGTGAACATGGACTCTCAAAATCCTTAATGCACATGATAAATCTTTGGAGTCTAGGTTCCAATTGTGACACTTCTTCAATTTTTAATTTAGTGTGCAATTCCACATCTTGTAATTTCTTCCTCAAAAATTGAAGTTCGGGTAAAATTATATCATTCAATTGCTTCTCCTTCAACTCCCTAATATATTTACACCTACTGCAGTGTTAGGTTGCTTTTTTATAAGATCTGCCCACTCAACAAGATCTATTTCAATCATTGACTTGCTGGATCGAACAACTCAATTTTCCTTTCAAGATCTTTTTGGTTCTCCTGCTCTTATTTAATTTAATTTTAGGAATTTATTTTTTGCAATTTTATTGCCTCATTTGTAGAGTCCATACATGTAATCACTGTTCTGTTTTTTGAAATTCTGGATGCAAAGTTAAAATAACATTTACCGTACACCAAATCCACTATGCTATCCTACACTACATTACATGCTACACTACACAATGCTTAAACAAATTGAAAAAAGTCACCACCACCCCCACTACACCACATGCATACACTACATTACACTACATGCATACTACATTATAGTACATACACTACAATCCATGGACTATACTACATAGCCACTACAAGCACATTGCATCACATCCACCACTACACATTTCAAACACACCCACCACAAAATGCCACACCATATGTCCCACTAAACTATACTTTACCACATATATCCTACAAACTACAATACACTAACAAATTGCAGACAACATAAATTTTACCCCAGCTTATGTTGTGCTTATCTATAATGACATATGATGCACAAGCTCGAGAGCAATTCGTTTAAATTCGTTTCAAGTACATGGTACATAAGTCTATTCCAATCTGACAAAACCAATACCTACCTCCATAATTAATCTCGCCTTGTGTTAAGTTTCCACACTGATCATGTATTGAAACATCCAATATTAACCAAATTGTAGAGATATATGATGAAGTAGCCTTTGGGTGCAGTATAGAGATGCTACTTCAGACTCTAAAAAATTTGCATACTAGTCCAAAATAAACTAGAAAAGCAAGTACCTATTTGATCTGCCTGTTCTTCAATCAGCAGGCACCGATGATCATGCAAAATAAAATAGAAAAGCAAATACCTCTTATATCTATCGATTCTTCTTCAATCGGCAACCCGCTTGGTCTTTGATATAATTGTTTTGCCTTTCAATGAATTGCATAATATCGAATCCATTCTGTCATTTGTACCTTGGATTTTCTTTAGTAAACTTAAGGTTTATCAGGCTTTTATTTGTCGGCCCATTTTGCTTCATTCTTTACCAGGCTTGGCTTTTTTACTTATTTCTGTTTCGAGCTTCAAAATCTTAGGTATTCGTGCACGAAAAGCTAAGCTTTTTGCTTAAAAAACTACGTGGAGGGAAAAAAACTAAAGATGCACCGACTTACATGCAATTCCACGTGGCTTAAGAAACTATCAAATTTACAATGTCGCTTGCTATAATTAACACGATTTGTTTTGTTTGGCGCTTCCACTACACAATGTGGTGGACTAGTGTAGTATGCGTAGTGAAAATATGCGCGATTTTGATACACTACAATATGCATAGACCCAACTCATGATATGAAGCTATCAATTGACCTCTAGCCTCGAGCACTTTATGATGACCCCATTCCTTAGCAAAAGATTTGACCCCGCCATGGCAATTACTACCCCTGATATCCCCCTAGATGGAGAGAATGCTTGTGCCCACACATCTTTACAACCATTTTAAACTCTTCGTTCTTCACGTAACTGATATTGAGCTTGAAAAAAGCTTTGGTGGGTCTCCTGTTACTTGACAATAAAGAGGAAAACTATTGTGGGTTATGATCTGAAACGAGCCTATCTAAAAGATTAGTCCTGTGAAAAGGAGGTACCAAACTAGCAGCGAGAACATTATAATAGGGCACGATCATGGCGAGCATAAGCTCTGCCATAACCCATCCAACCATTACCCATCTGAATGACTGGTCCCCATCAATTTCCACCCATCCGCAATCCAGCAAGAAAGGTCGCCACTGTTCCCTCTCAAATCCTTGGATTACTTGTGATCCTCTACTACATCTATCAGCTTCCATTTCCACCATATTAAAATCACTAACCATAAACTAAATAACATTGCTTCCAAGTCTAAGCACCTTACTCCTCAAAGAAGCCCATAGAGAACCCCTTGACCCGGTCGATTCAAGTCGACTATGAGCATAAACATTTACAATACCGGATTCCTGACCCTTGTCCTGCCATTTAACAATATCCAACGACCAAAGTTATCAATCTAAGTAAATAACATCAATAGAAGACCTCCAAGCAGTGAGGACCCTAGCTTTACAATGTTGGATGTTCCAATTTTAAAGTGTTCTGGTTCTAATTTTCAGAGTGTCGTTTCGATTTCGGGTAGCTATGCCCCACACCCCTATAGAAAAAATATAAGATGGAAGTGCCTTCAACTTCTAGATCTCATAGTTTACTAATGTTTTGTACAAGATTGCAAAAGGTAAGTCCATCGTTTATTGACAACTTCTAGATCTCATAATTACTGATGTTTTGTGCAAGAGTGCAAAAGGTAAGTCCATCTATGTCCGTCGTTTATTGACATATGCCGATAATAGTACGTCAAAATCGACCAACGCCGCTATCATGACTCCCAAGTCCGCAACAGTTTCTCGGCTAGCCATACTAGGACCATCCTGGACTTGGGCTTCTATAAATGCACCCCTCTGTCTCTGATGTGCCTAATTGGCCACCTTAGTTGAGACTGGGATTCCAGAAGACCCGAGCATACAATACAATAACTGTAGGAGCCCTGGGACATGATGATATCCACTTGTTCAAGGGTCTCTTTTTAGTAGTGGTGATTAAAAAAGCGAAACATCAGCACGACGTCGGCATCTAAAACTGTAATTTTGTTTCGTTCAGTACAAAGTTTTTCATTTCGCGTGTATTCTCTGTTCCGATATCATTTTCTGCTCCTGTGTGATCATTCTCTGCTTCGACGGTCATTCTCTGTATCACATCATTTCTGCATTATTTTCCCCTTCAAATCATGGAACCTACTTCAAATGCCTGTATTTCTAGCGAAGATCCATCCGAGCATTTCGAAAATCCATTCAAGCATTTCAAAAATTATTCGAGCCCTTCGAAAATCCATCCTTCCTTTTAGAATCATCTTATCTTGAAGAAAATCCCCCCCTTTCGAAAGCAGACATTGGCGCTCCACATCCGGGAATGGATTCATGCTTCCCAAAGGTATTTTTTTGTGCTTTAGTTTTTTTTAAGATTTTTTTTCCTTAAATTTTTCCTTAAGTTTATCCTTAGGATCGTTCTTAAGATTTTTCCCTTTTTTTTTTTTTTGATCTGTGTTTGTAGTCTTTTTTATCTTTAATTTTTACCCTTAGGATTTCTTCCTTAAGTTTTTCCTTTAGCTTTACCCTAAGATCTTTCTTAACATCTTTCCCTAAGTTCTTTTTGAATTGTGTTTGCAGTTCCCTCTAGCTCGGACAGAGTATGAATTCGCTCATTTTTAAAGACCTGCCATCTACTAGGAAAAGACCAAAGGACCTCAAGCCCTCTGATGTTTCGGAAGCAGAGTGGAAAAGTGTTTGGAATGGTAAGCTTGTGAGTGGAAAGATTCATGTTAAAGAACTAAAGCCAGAATTTCGTGATGAGTTTAAGCTGCTGGTTCACAAACTATATCAGACCAAACTGAAGAACAATGAGGCCAGAACCATTTTGGCTCGAGCTTTTGCTTGGAAACATAGTTGCACTACACTAGCAAACCCGGGTGCTTATGGGCCCATTTTGGAGCAGAAGTTTACAAACAATCCATGCAGAAAAGAAAGCACAAAACAATTGTGAATGGTTATCAATCAAACTTGGATGCTATTATGCAGAGGGTGGATACCATTAGGAGTTTGAAGCAGGATGATGAGAAGCAATTGTTGGAGCTTCAAAAAAAAGCACTAAGGATGGAAGGTAGTATTTCAGCAAATGATGCAGCATGCAAGACTCTAACCGCTTCTATAAAGAGAAGAGAGATGCAAGAATGTCTTTAACTTTTGGGGCTTGAAGAAGATGAGGATATCCAACAAGCCTGCAGTGTTTTGAGGACAGAAGAGTTTGTCTTGAGGGGTGTATTAGAAACAACACTTGTTTGGATGGGAAAAGCTGAGTACAATAGTACTTTACAAGGTATTTCTAGACTCAAAGAACCAATCATCTCATTTGATAAGAATGTGGCTTCTTGGCACAACAAGACCACTCAGATTTCTAATCTGCAGTCCAGTGAGCCAAAAATGAAGATTGGTATGGGTGAGTACAGCTTTCCTGTTTCAAATGATAAACCAGTGTGGGGCTGCTTTTTGGGGAAGATTATGTCATGCATGTTCAGTTGAGCTGCAAGCATAGATACCATCTGTTTTACTTTGGTGTTGTCATGGATACTTTGCATTGCATAGTTCCAGGTTGTAGTGTAGCAGTGTCTAATGGTTTGATGTTAGAGTTAAGCTATAAGAATGAGTTGATACCAGATGATGAAAATGAGGATGAAGTGGAAATTAAGGATGAAGAAGAGGGTCAGAGCATGCTAGGGTGTACCAGTTTTTGTATGTATTGGGGGCCCAGAAACTATCTAGAAAAGTACCTAATCACTGGATACTTTGAGGGCTTGATAAGGTCTTATTAAACATGGAGTTTGAACATGAATGCAGTCTTTCTTGATTCTAACATCAACATCTTGATCTTAAGTTTGTGGGCTTTGCAGACTCCTTCCCCCCCCCCCCTTGTCTGGCCCTTTTTCCGTGGAAGGTACTTCTAGGAGATGCGTGCATGAGGCTGTTGGGTATTCCCTTTGGAGGGGATATTTCCATGGGGCGGGTGTGGGATGAGATCCTCCAAGGGCTACAAAAGCATCTCAACTGGTGGAAGGGCAGCAAGCTGTCAATGGCAGGGAGGATAACTGTGGCCAAGTCGGTCCTCTGTAGTACGCATGTGTACACGGCGTCCGCCATGCTCGCTCTTGAGGGGAAGATGCAGGCGTTGGACCGGATGATTCGAAACTTTGTGTGGGGCGGGGATGACAAGGGGGCGGTGGTTAAGGTTGCATGGTGGAAGTGCCTCCGCCCCCGGGGGGATGGGGGTTTGACCATCTTGGACTTGACACTACACAGTAAGATGCTGGTTTCTAAGTTTGTGTGGAGTATCTTGCAGGAGGGTGCATCTTCCCCTGGTGCAGCGTTGTTATTGCAGTCCCTTCGCCACTGTGTGGCGTTTGGGAAGCCTTCTATTCGGGTGGAGTTGCCATGGGCGTTGCTGTATGGAGGCCTTTCCCGCATGCCTCCCCTTTTCTCATTGGCGTGTTGCAGGCTTGGGAGCATGTGCGGACACTGTTCCAGCTTGATCCTGCCTCTGTGTTTCACCAGTCCTCGCCCTTCTTGTGGGTCCCTTTGCCTCCGACGCAGTTGTCTCTGGATGCCACTCTGCATGCCCGGACGCAGACTCGTTGGAGGTCTGCTGGTGTGCACACCCTGGAGGATTGGTATTGGGATGGCCAGGTTGCACCATGGGAATTTTTTCGAGTCCGGTTTGGCTTGTGGGCTAGTGATCAGTCTATCTGGGAGCATGTGGCCCATAGCATTCTGTTGCATGTACCGGAATTGTTGCAGGGAGATATGGTGGTGCAGGTCTGGAGGGAGGATCCACCTTGAGGTTGATGTTGCGTGCTTTGTGTGGTCCGCTTACCGTACGCAGGTTATTCATGACACTTTGCCTCCTTCGGGCAAGTGGTCTTTGCAGCTTCCTGGTTTCCGTTGGCGTTCGGTTTGGGTTTGGACATGGAATACCCTCCCTCCCCCGAAGGTTCGGGTGCTTCTGTGGCAGGTGGTCCACCGGTGTATCAGAGTGAATGTTCTGGTGAGCAGGTTTAGGCCCGGGGTGAGTCCTTTGTGCCCTTGTTGGGGGCTTCGCCCCGAGACCGTGGAGCATTGTCTGGTCCTCGGCCCTCATTTGCAGGCAGTTTGGGAGTGGGTCCAGGCTCGGTTCCAGGTTCGGTTGACTAGCCAGCAGCTGCAGTTGCATGTGTATCCTGATACCTGGTCCCTTCTGAAGAAGCAGGCCTTGCACGTATGTGTGGCCTAGCTGGTGTGGCTAATTTGGAAGCGGCGGCGGCTGAGGATTTTCCAGGGGGTGCTGCAGCCTTCGGTCTCTCTCCTCCCCCGTCTGCGATACAAACTCTTTCAGAGCTTCTTGGTGTACCCTGGGTTAGCGGAGCGGAAATTTGCCATTTGGCGAGACTTCCTTGGGATAGTGGATGATGATGGAGGCTTTGTTCAGTTGTAGTTGAGATGATGTTGGAGTGGTGGAGTATCGCTGCCCCTTTGCGGCAGCACTTTTTTCTCCTCACTCGCGTTGTATTCTTCATATTCTTTTAATTCATTGAGATAAGTTCTTAAAAAAAAAAACATCTTGATCTTAAGTTGAGGACTCATGTGTTTTTGATTTGTATTTCCAAATTTTAAATTGCTCATAATAAAAAGAAAAAGAGAAAAGTACTCAGCAGTTAAGTACTCTGAGTATGTACTTTAGGAGGTGCCAAAAGTGGTACAAACAAAGTGACGGATCAAATGCACTAATGACCTATAGTGCAATTGCGTACACAAAAAGATTCCTTCATAAATTTCGGCAAATTTGGCCAATTTTACGAAAAACTTTAGAAAATAAACCTTTGCACTGTAAAAGGTTGTGTTTTTTGGAAGAAAAAAAAAGAAAATGCATCATTTTAAATTTAAAAGGTTGTACTTTTTAGTACTATTTTTAACTAATTTGCACTTGGCCCATGCGCGCATATCCGAAAAGAAATTAAGAAGATTAAGCAGAACAAACAAGAAAACTGCAAATGCTATTTCAAGGCCCATATTGGCCAATATTTAATGTTACATAGAGAGTCATGTCTATGCGCGCATAGACATGCACACTTGTTTTTAGTAGTCAATGTTTTAAAAGTGCAATAATGATAATAAATTACATTTTTTCAGTTGAGATCAGCATACACATATTTCAAATGTCAAGGGGCACATCCTTAGGTTTAATAATCTCTTTTTCGGACTCCGCCTGTTCCTCATTTTTTTTTGGATCCACTTCATCATGCTCTCCCTCTCAATGTGAAGACTCCCTCTCCTCTTGAACTACTTTCTGAACCTCGGGAGCCAGGTCAACGTACTCTGCAGCATGATCAGTGTTGCCTGTTGCAGGTATCTGTGGCTCTGAACTGCTTGCTAGTGCTTCACCTCCTTCAGTGCACAAGCAATAGTAGTGCCAGAGCCCGAGAAGGCATCTACAACCCAGTCTTCTGGTTGTGAAAACATTTCCAAGAGCATGTTGATTAGACGCTGGGGCTTCTGGTAGGGACTGACAACGCGGCCCTGGTGAACTGGATCAACTAATTTTTGTGTCACTGCAGGGCACTGAAAGGCATTGCGCAGGTCCATTCCAGCTGTGTTGTAGTGGAGTAAGCTTCTCTGTCCAATTGCGCTGAAGTATCCAATATGAATATGTTCAAAAACATTCACAAGTCTAGCACCCCCACCATGGCCACAGAGTCTTCAACCTGTAAAACAATGAAAATAAGTCAGTGAAAACAAATGACAAGTAGTAAATGAGAGATGCAGACTTACCACATCGCAGGCTCGTATCCAGCGTTGCAGTGTTCTTTCAAGGTGGCTTGTAACATGCCGGCCTGGTTGGTGGAGTGGAAGACGACTATTCTCCACAAAGGTGTTGTGTTTATCTTAACGAATCTCCTGACAAAGGAATCAAACTCTGCATAAGTAAACGGGGCGTCATCGCCATGGCTGTCAGGGAGCTTGAACCCGCAGGGGATGTCAGCAATACAGAGCGAAAAGTTTCCAGGCTTCAAGGTTTTGTCGATTTTTACACAATTGCCCAGGAAAACTTGGTACAGACAATTCTGCCCGAAGTCAAGAAACTGCTCGAATACAGAAGGAATAACAGCCATGTCGTCCTCTTGAACTTTTCTCAATTTGGCCCTCTCTGCTTTTGTCAGCCTCACCATGGTTAAAAAACCTGGTGGTACCAGGTCCTTTTTCTTCTGCAATAAAAATGCGCAGTCAGTAGAGTGCAACTCCATGCTAGCATGGCAAAGCAGCAACCACTTTGTCTACGCGTGCATAGACAAAGTGAATCTTAAGTTCGATGCAAGACTGAAACACCAAAGTTAAACTTACCCAGTTTGTGAAGTTCGATGCAAATTGATTTATTTTTTCGTCCGATGACCAAATAGGGTATAGCTCACGAATGTTTTCCCAGATATCACAGTTTAAGTGGATCATCAGCTGTTGCTGGCACACGGCACAATCTTTTTGGCTGCAACAAACAAAGTGTAAGTACATGACAAGACCTAGCAACAAAAGTAACACGACACTTACTGTCTAAATTCATGCTGCATCTCCTCCAAGGTGAACTCTCCATTGACGACCTTTTGCAGGACCTCGCATACTTTCTCCGTGTTCTTTAGGCCCCGCATTTCTCTCCAAGCCATGACTCCCATATCCTTCTGTTTAGCAGGCTCGGTTTTTTTTTCTTTTTGTTTCTGGTTTCTTTCCCTTTGTCTTAAGTGTTCCATCGTCCCACATGTCGAAAATCTTTTCTTCCAGATCTCAAACCTGTAAAATGCACAAAAGAAATCCTAAGTGTCTATGTGCACATAGAGTAAAGCAAGATTCAAAGATGAGACTTAAAGAAACTTACCCGACCGTGCCTGACGGCAAGCTGAAAATAATTGTCGTACTTAATCAAGGAGGTCCTAGCATCGGTCTGATTGTATGTAAGGCAGCACTCAGTAGCACATTGCTCCATTAGAGCGAGATACAGTGCTTGATCATCCTTTATGTCCTTCTCGCCCTGGTGCTCTGCCCGGAAAGCTTCATATTCTCTGTGCATAACTTAATTTTGTCCACAAAGCTCATGCTCATCCTGTATTCATTGTCTACGTTGTGGCTTATAGCAAGCAATTTTGCTTCCTGGTCAGTTACCCCAACGTAGACCATGGCATAAATCATAGAAAAGCAGTGTGCATGCGTTTCTTTGTACAACTGCCTTCTTGCCTTCAAGTTGTGTGTTTCCCCAATCACAATGTACTTGTAAGTGTCGGCCTCTTCTTTTCTAAATGCCTCCTTGCTAATGCAGATGGAAGGATTGACAATACAAATGTGTGCGGCGATTGCAGCATTCGGCCTGGCCCGGATTCTTTCTTCTAAGGCCGTCAGGTGGCCGGCGTAAATCTTCCTAATTTGTCTGGCACCCGTTTCATCTTTTGGATATAGCTTTACGCAGTCCACTTGTAAATGCATGGTGCCAGACATCCGGCACCTCTTCTCAATGTCCTCTAGCATTTGGGACGCCTGGTCCTTGCTTTTGGAAGCAATCTTGGTCCCTGGCGCATGGGGCAGGCTCTTGGAGGACTCTCCCTTGTCCTTTTTCTTTCCCTTCAGGCTCTTCAAGGGAGGCCTTTCATCAACAACAAGGATGGCCTTGTGCCAGTCCTTAGCCTTCTTGGCCTTCTTCTTGGCCGGCTCCACCATCTCGACCTCCTCCTCAGTTTCCACCTCCTCTTCAGTTTCCACCTCCTTCTCTACATCACTCTCTTCCTCCTTGTCTCCCCTGTCTCTTCCTCAAAACTTTCCTCTTCCTCCCGAAACACTTCCTTCGCAGACAAAAACAAATTATCATTTTCAAGCATCCCTCTGATGATTTCCACAAGATCCTGCAAAGACATTGTTAGCTTTTGTCTATGCGCGCATGGAGAAACAAAACTACTTACAATTTTTTTCCCTTAGAAGCTTTCGGACGTACTCGGCCATATTGTCTGGACCAGACAAACTCAATTTAAAAAAAGCTGGATCAACCAAACACATTGACTCGGCTCCCTTGGTAGCAGCCAGCAGTTTGATGTACTGCATCCCCCACAATTGCGCGTCTATGATCCTCCCACACCGTTTAAAATCTGTTGTCTCCTCAGCAGACTTTGGTGTGCTGGATTTTTGGCAAATGTACAAATACACAAAGTGATGTGTATTTGGTGCTTCACTGCCCCTAAGCGGAGCGGAGCGCGCCTGGCGACTAAGTGTGTATGTAGAAAATGAAAGTCCGGTCGGCCTATTTATAGTTCGTATTTGTAAATGCAGTTTTCGTACGGAATGTTGCATGGGTCCTTAGTTTTCGTCCCACGGGTTTGCTTATGGCGCTAAAGTGTGAGTATTGTGTTATGGTTTTCTTTAGAGCACACTACAACTTGTACACAAATTTTTAACTCGCACCAGGTTTAGGGTTTAGGGTTTAGGGTTTAGGCATTTATGGATGCCTATGCGCGCATAGGCAAATGAGTAGCCAAAATATTAGTTACACATCCTATGCGCGCATAGAATTTGTTTGTTGAATTTTTAGACCAAACAGTTTTAAGTATGCTCATGCACGCATAGGCAAAATAGGAGCCGGAATGTTAGTTGCTTAGCCTATGGGTGCATAGAATTTGCTTGTTTGCAATGGGGGCAGAGTTTGTTTGTCTTTTCAAAAAGGTCTTACATAAGTTGCATTTGTCATGCAGGAGACATATCACACAATGATCGATGCTCGCCCGGAAGTCCACCTGACAATCTTGTTTCTTTAACTCGTGGTAAGTTCTACACGCCTCCACATGCACAGGACTTTCCAGACTATGGCAAGAATCCTCAGTTAGAAATGATGGAGTCTCCGTCCCCAGTACATTTTCTCCCTGTCTCTTCCACATTTGTCACTCCATCACCCATCCACGAATTACGTCGCTCGTGTGTGTGTAGAACTCCTTCCTCTGTCCCTCTCCGTCAAGGCAACTGTTCTCCATCTCCTTCGCCGCAGGCGCAGAATTTTGGAAGTACTTCTCTTTTTGATACACCTTCTCCTCTTCAGGAGCTAGAACGGTCACTGCAGGATATATTGCAGTCTGTTAGGCAAATTCCGCAACGAATTGAGGGACCTTTTCTGAGAGAGGGTTGAAGAGGAAGATATCTGCACGTTAAGGAGAAAATCAAGGACACTCTTTCCACAGTTTTGCTCCACTTCAGCTCAGCCGGAAGAAAGCGACGTCGAACTTCACACACCACCAAATCCCATTAGAAACCAAAGTGCACCTAACAGTCCTCCTGTACAAGAGGTAACTTGCAAGAATACCTGCAGCAGCGCGAGAAGATTTAAAAGGGATCCTTTGAAAAGGGGTTTTCGAACTGTGTTGCGGAACAAGCTCATGGGCCTGACATACATGCGGCACTTAAGGAGGCTAACATGCTATCAGAAGAAATGTTTGCAGACCTTCACGTTTTCTGCCATAAGGAACACAAGGCAAACCTTGATGTCAATGACCAAGGGTGACCAGGAATCCTACTTGGCTATTCACGTTAGGCCAGAGACGGGAGACAATTTTTCTTACTACTTGATGAACAAAACTGTTTGTCAACTCGCTTTTAAAAGTATACATGTAATAGGGAGCCGCCGAATGGCCAGAGTGCAGAAACGCTTGGATTTAAATCCACGTATTGTTGATTACTGTCACCCAAAAAAAGTAGTTGGCATGTATTGTTTGGAGGCAAAGGCTTGGCTTGTAGATTTCTTTGACACTTATCGCAAGAAATTGCCCAACAGTCCACTCTATCATCTGACGGATAGTATTATCAAGAAAGAAGTCTATTCCAAGTACAAAGATCTCTTTCAGGCTTCGGGACAGAAGTTCATTTCTTACTCCTACTTCCTTCTGTTGTGGAAGCAGGAATTTAATCTCGTTAGGATTCCGAAAAGGCACAGATTTTCCGTTTGCACTACCTGTTCTCTTTTGAAGGAGAA